>CAUYPK010034764.1:0-34191 GCA_963574355.1 Loris lydekkerianus | reverse complement strand
TGTCAGGCTTCTTTAGATTTCCGACTTTTGTCAGTTGGGCTTGACCAGGTGACATCCATTCATGCCACATCTTTCGCACGCCGTCTTTAAAGGTTTATTTAGACACACATCTAGGGGCTGCAATACAGATGTAAGCCCACCAGGAATAACGGCCAAAATAACCTGAGATGACTTTGCCAGTTTTTTTATGTCATCAGATGTGTGAGCTCTGAACATCTCCCAAACCAGCAACGATAGTTTTTTCTTCAAGGCTGCTCCTGGTCATGTGTTCCAAATTTCTTGCAGCCATTTTTTTGTTCCGTCCTCATCCATCCAGCCTTTTTCATGTATGCGCACTGTAATTCCTGGTGTGAATTTGACCTTTTTTAGGCAAAGTCTTCCTTTTAAAAATAATGACAGGTCTCAGCTTAGTTCCATTAGCTAAACATGTAAATGGTTAAAAATCCTGAATCCTTATACTCCAAAACCCCTGACTATAAGGATTCAGGATTTATAAACATTTATTTACAAGAATTTACTGCCTTAAATGGGGTTTTCACTTAATTAAATGTGCCATTAAATATTGTGGGTTAAACAGTTCAGCCGCCTACCTCTTCAGCTCAGCCGCGACTTGTGGACTGAGCTGAAGCACTGCCCCCTCAAGCAGACGGCAGAAGATGACTTGAGACTACGCGCATTTGATTAGGTGTGCACGCACCGAATCAAATAACCTGTATGACCCGAGTATAAGCCGAGTTTGGGTTTTTCGGCACAAATTTTGTGCCGAAAAATCTTGGCTTATACTCAAATATATACGGTAATTATTTTGAGCAGATATTAGGGAGGCTGATGTGTTCAAGAGGGCCTAGCTGGTTTGCATTTGTGAGAGAAACCTATTGTTGAGGTCTGAGCAAGGCAGCCTGGGAAAAGGCCAAAGGATAGCAAAGCTGGAGCAATTTACTTGCTTCTTCCTATGCTAGCTACAGGACAAGGAGGCTACCCCTTGGTGATACAAACCAATGAAATACTGATGATTATTTGGCAATAGTGAAACATGGCCCCTTTCTCCCTTCATCTTCCAAATTTTTGCTATCTGGCAGGGTTGGCTGTGCTCAGGAAAGGTCCCATCTTCATGTCACCATCATCTTCAATCAGCATTTAGTGAGTAGCCCACACTATGAAAGCCCTTTGCTGGCTCAGGATACAAGAAAGTGGGGGGTCTCTTCACTTGAGAGGCCCAAAAATCTAGATCACAAAGGTAGAAACATGCACCCAAAGGTAAACCATAACCACTACATGTCTATAGAGATAGAGATAGACATGGGATTTAAAACACCCTCAAAGACTACTGTAAAAGAATCAGAGAGAGGGCCGCACGCAGTAGCTCACACCCGTAACCCTAGCACTCTGGGAGCCAAAGCAAGTGGATTACCTGAGCTCAGGAGTTTGAGACCAACCTGAGCCAGACTAAGACCCTGTCTGTAAAAATAGGTAGGCACTGTGGCGGGTGCCTATAGTCCCAGCTACTTGGGAGGCTGAGGCAGGAGGATCACTTTGAGCCTCAGAGTTTGAGGTTGCTGTGAGCTATGATGCCATAGCACTCTACCCAGGGCAACAAAGTGAGACTCTATCTGGAAAAAAAAAAAAAAAAGAGGCTTGGAGCCTATAGCTCAGCGGCTAGGGCACTGGGCACATACAGTGGAGCTGGTAGGTTGGAATCCAGCCCGGACCTGCCAAACAACAATGACAACTACAACTTAACAATAGCTGTGTGTCATGGTGGACACCTGTAGTCCCATTTACTTGGGAGGCTGAGGCAAGAGCATCCCTTAAGTCTAAGAGTTGGAGGTTGCTGTGAGCTGTGACACCACAGCTCTCTACCATGGGCAGCAAAGTAAGACTCTGTTTAAAAAAAAAAAAAAAAATGGAGGCTACAGTTTAAGGAAATTGGCCTCAGAGCAGCATGATGCAGAAAAGCACTCCTTGCAGACAAAAACAGAGATGCCCCAGTTTGGCACCTGTAGCTCAGTGGTTAGGGCACCAGCCACATACACAGGTGTTGGTGGGATCGAGCCCTGCCCAGGCCTGCTAAACAACAACAACAACAACAACAACAAATAGCCAGGCACTGTGGCAGGCACTATAGTCCCAGTTACTTGGAAGGTGAAGGCAAGAGAACTGCTTAAGCCCAAGAGTTTGAGGTTGCTGTTAGCTGTGACACCATGGCACTCTACCAGGGTGACACAATGAGACTCTGTCTCAAAAAAAAAAAAAAAATATATATATATATAAAGAGATGCCCCCAGGCTGGGAATGAGGATGTGTTTGTAGGGTCTGGAACAGGGGCACCTAGGCCTTGCCCTCTGGAAGCACCTGGGGAGAGAACAAGACTCTGGAGAGGCCAGGCCACATGGTCTGTCTAGGAAACAGGACTCCAGGCATTAAGATGAAGCTAGGATAACGAGTAGGCAGTCAGTACCTGTGCCTAAAATCATGGTGCAAATGATGGGACAACTCAAAGCCCCCTTCAATGTCATGCAAATATAAGATCCTGGAACCATAATTCAAACTTGAAAATAAGAAATAAGTGAGGTTAAATTTCCCACCAGTCAGATGGGATTGGAGCACATAATTGGAGTTTACCTTTATTTAAGAATATAATTAAATGTGATTCTTCCTACACACATGAATTTATAAACTGAAAGTCAGATGTGCTATAATTGCTACAGTTCAAATGTGAAACAATGAGAATTAGATTAAAATGATTATAATGAAGCTGGGCATTTATGTGGCCTATGCCTATAATCCCAGCACTTTTGGAAAGTGAGGCAAGTGGATTTCTTGAGCTCAGGAATTTGAGACCAGCTTGAGCAAGACTGGGACCCTGTCTCTACTAAAAATAGAAAAAGCCCGGCCTTGTGGCGGGCACCAGTAGTCCCAGCTACTCAGGAGACTGAGGCAAGAAGATCTCTTGAGCCCAAGGGGTTGCTGTGAGCTACCACAGCACTCTACCCAGGGCACAGAGTGAGACTCAGTTTCAAAAAAAGAAAAAAAGAATGATTGTAACGAGAAGCCAAAGACATAAAAGTCGATATTATAGTATAGGAATAAAGAGTAGGACTTGATCTACCCAGAACCTACAGAAAATCCCGGGACACATTGAGAATGCATAGCATTTTTCCTTGCCTCTGTTGTTCTGTGCCTATAGGCATCCTACAGGGGGCTCAAGTAAATGCTTTATGAGTTAGTCTTAGCATCCATAAGTTATGATGAAATGCAACTTAAAAAAGCTTTGTTCTCTCTCAAGGCTGTATGTTACTGTTTGGGTAGACAGGGTAATAATAATAATTTTTAAAAAGGTAGAAATTTGAGTTTCCACTTTGTGTCAGATATGGTGGACTAGCAATACCAAGATCACCAACACTCTGTTCCTGCCTTTAAGGTTCTCACCATCTATTGGGAGGGCTGGACATGCCAACAACTAATTAAATCCCCTGTGATGCATTATGACAGGACTGTGGATAAATGCTGTAGAAGCACAGAGGACCAAGTGACAAGCATAGGAAGCAAAGGAGGCTTTATAGAAAAGGTAAGATTTAAATGGGTTTTACTGGATGAGTTGAGAGCTCAATATTTAGATAAAAGAAGAGTTAGTGGGAACAGTATGCACAAGGCATGAAGGTAAAAAGAAATGGTGAGTATGTGGTAAGGGGAGAGAGAGGAGAGGTAAAAGAGAAAAGTCATCAGAAAATGAATCTCCTGCCGAGCATAATGGCTCATGCCTATAATCCTACTTAGCACTTTGGAAGGCTGAGGTAGATTGCTTGAATGTAGGAGTGTAAGATCACCCTGAACAAGAGCAAGACTCCATCTCTACTAAAAGTATAGAACAATAAAACAACAATAACAACAAAAAACTAGCTAGGCATTGTGCTGGACTCCTATAGTCCCAGCCACTCTGGAGGCTGAAGCAAGAGGATCATTTGAGCCCAAGAGTTTGAGGTTGCTGTGAGCTGTGATGCCATAGTACTCTACCCAGGGCGGCAGAATGAGACTGTCTCAAAAGAAAAAAAGAAAGGGGCAGCACCTTTGGCTCAAAGGTGTAGAGCGCTGGCCCCATATGCTGGTGGTGGCAGGTTCAAACCCATACTCATCCAAAACTGCAAAAAAAAAAAAAAAAGAAAGAAAGAAAAGAAAAGGCTTGGCACCTGTAGTTCAGTGCTTAGGGCGCCTGCCACATACACTGGGGCTGGTGGGTTTGAACCCAGCCTGGGCCTGCTAAACAACAATGACAACCACAAAAACAATAACAACAAAAAATAGCTGGGCATTGTGGTGGGCTCCTGTAGACCCAGCTACTTGGGAGGCTGAGGCAAAAGAATCGCTTAAGCCCTAGAGTTTGAGGTTAATGTGAATGTGATGCCACAGCACTCTAAAGAGGGCCACATAGTGAGACTCTAAAAAAAAAAAAAAGAAAGAAAGTGAGCCTTTCAGTATTTATTAAATTACAAAGATCATACAAGTGATCTTGCAAATTCACAAGTAGGTAAGGAGCTATTTCTAAGTGTCAGAGTTGGCATTCATAGGGTAAGATTATTAAAACAGATGAAAATTCAGTTTTACTCAGTGAAAAAGGTGTTCTGCCTAAAATCTTTAACCAACGACAGTTTACCCACATTATGAACAAGGAGGGGTTGTGGCTCACATGTGTACCATAAAAAGACTTCTGAGTTTCCCTTGTTATCTACTGTATTGCCCTATGCTGGAGACCACACAAAAAGATACTATACCGGCTTGGCGTCCGTAGTACAGTGGTTATGGTGCCAGCCCATACACTGAGGCTAGAGGGTTCAAACCCAGGCCTGGGCCTGCAAAACAACAATGAAAACTGCAACAAAAAATAGCCAAGTGTTTTGGTGGGCGCCTGTAGTCCCAGCTCCTTGGGAGGCCGAGGCAAGAGAATTGCTTAAGCCCAAGAGTTTGAGGTTGCTGTGAGCTGTGACGCCAGAGCACTCTACTAAGGGCGACATAATGAGACTCTGTCTAAAAAAAAAAAAAAAAAAAAGGCTCAGCGCCTGTAGCTCAGCAGCCAGGGCGCCAGCCACATACTTCAGGGCTGGCAGGTTTGAACAGGCATAGGCCTGTTGAACAATGACAACAACAACAATAACAACAACAACAAAGTAGCTGGGCATTGTGGCAGGCACCTGTAGTCCCAGCTGCTTGGGAGGCTGGGGCAGGACAGTCGCTTAAGCCCAAGGGTTTGAGGTTGCTGTGAGCTGTGATGTCACAGCACTCTACCCAGGGCGATATAGTAAGACTCTGTCTCAAAAAAAAAAAAAAAAGATACTGTACAGATACTCATCTACCCTTAGAAAACTAATAGCCTCAGGCAAAATCATTTTCTTCTCTGTTTTTCTCTTTTAGAGTTTCGCACCAAAAGCACTGGTAGGTTTTCATCCTAAATAATATCCAAATTTGGCTTTTTTCATCTACCAAGTAAGCAATTTTCAGAGTAACTGCTTAATATTCACGTTCTAGAAGTCTGGCTAAAACCTGGGAACTTGGAAAGGCATATCCATACTGCACACCTTCAAGCTTGTTATCCCATGTCTCTTTAGGCCCTGTTCTTTTTCTGCCTTTTTCCAAAGAGGATAGGCAGAGTAGAAGAGAGTTATACTTGCCTACTAAGATCAGTATAAAATCTTTAATCCACGGCAACTTCATGTGAAATATAGAACAAGAAAAAATAACCCCCAAAACTCCAGAGGGCTTTTTCCTAATAATATGCTTCAAGATTTATTGAAACCTCTGAATCTCATTTTCAGCACATTAAAGATCTAGATTGCAAATACAGAGGTTATGTGTTTTGTGATGTGTTTCTGATGGAATTCAGGGATCAGGGAAGAAAAAATATTATTATTGATAGATTCTTTGAGGGTGAAGGGTGGATTTTAGGAAATCGATTTCAACTAAAAAAAGAAAAATAATTTGTTTTTAACCTTCAAATAAAAAATGCATTTGATTTTGAAAAATAATCATCAAGACTCACATTTTTGTGTTTAACAAACCACCTTGAAATTGGTCTGCCTCAGAGGACAGCATGATTCTGGGCTACCTTAGCATGAATGATTTATGACATTCATGAACTTGGCAACTACATCAGTTTTTCTAAACCTGGCACCCAACCCCACCTGCATGTTAAGTGAAGATTTATGATTTATAAAACTCACCTCATTATGCAGAGGTACATGAATTGTCTTATATCTGTAATCTATAACTCCTGAGACAGATAAGAAGGCAGCTATGTCACAGAATTTATGGCTCCTACCTGCTAAAGCTGAAGCTTTGGAGAAAAACTAAGGAAGTAACTGGCCCTTTAATGAAAAATAGCTTTAGCTAACCATTGAACCCCTCCCCCCCCCAAATGATGAAATGGCTATAGCCTACCATTATATCTTACACGAACAAAAAGGGTAATGACAAAAGTCACTTTAATCATAGCACTGAACTATGTCTCCCTTTTGAATGCTGCAGTAATACACAGAACCTAAGTGACTCCTTGGAAATATCAAGCACTCTGTCAGTTTAATTTTTTCCACAGTTTGGTGTCTGAGCCTCTTGCTGAGATTTCTCATCAAGTGGCCCAGCCAGCCCCAAAGACATGGTCTTCAGTAAAGACAATTCAATACCCTTTTGTGGCCAATGGCTTCCTATCTATACCCTCAAAGTAAAAAAAAAAAAAAAAAATCAAATGGTGATTTGGACTCTGAAAAGCAGCTTGTTTTCAGAGATATTTTAGGAATGCAGTATATCTTTGGCTTTACCCTGCCAAAAAAAAAAAAAAAAAGTAGATGCATATTTCAAGAAAGAATAAGATTATGTAGCTGGCTGTTAAAAACAACAAGTATATGGGACTAAGGTGACATGCAGAAATATTTAAGCAAGATAATGGTAAGCAAAAATAGCAGAACAGAGAAACAGAAAAAGTGGTGTTTCAAGCCTAGAAATGTTTAATATATAAAAATAAACAAAATCTGGGTGGTGCCCATAGCTCAGTGGGTAGGGCGCTAGCCACATACACTGAGGCTGGTGGGTTTGAACATAGTCTGGGCCTGCTAAACAACAACTGCAACAAAAAAAAATAGCAGGGCATTGTGTTGGGCGTCTGTGGTCTCAGCTACTTGGGAGGCTGAGGCAAGAGAATTGCTTAAGCCCAAGAGTTTGAGGTTGCTGTGAGCTGTGACAGCATGGCACTCTACCCAGGGTGACAGCTTGAGACTCTGTCTCAAAAAACAAAACAAAATAAAATAAAATAAAATAAAAAACAAAAATCTAAATAGCTTATTTTCAAATTTCCCTACCAATTAGGACATATGAAGTAGAGACACATATATGGCTGCTAACTGCCCTGAATCCAAGAAGCATTCTGTTTCTCCTCTGTAGCTCTCTAAAGAGCATTCTTTTTTTTTTTTTTTGAGACAGAGTTTCACTTATTAACCCTCGGTAGAATGCTCTGGGGTCTGTCACAGCTCACAGCAACCTCCAAATCCTTGGCTTTAGGCAATTCTCTTGCCTCAGCCTCCTGAGTAGCTAGAATTATAGGCGCCCGCCACGACGCCCAGCTATATTTTTTGTTGTTGCAATTTGGCCTTGCAATTTGGCCAGGGCTGGGTTTGAACCCACCACCCTCAGTATATGGGGCTGGCACCTTACCCACTGAACCACAGGCGCCGCCCCTCTAAAGAGCATTCTAACTTCTCTGGACTTTGAGTGTATAGAAAACCAGCACATGGCTATAGAAGTTCACAGAAGAAAGCTGAAAATCTAGAAAGTCCTCATATGGGGTAAGAAAATTAATCTTAAAAAGGGAAGGTAGGTCTCAATTTAATACTTAGATATACCTTTTAGGAAAATTGTTCCTTTGCTATTTACTTGATTTCTGAAATGTGTCTAGGATTCTCCCAGTTCTGACTTTGGGCTCTGGTCCCAATGTAGTTGCTCTAACTCATGGAAATGAGGCTCCACTCATAAAATGGTGTTTTGCGACAAGACAGCACTATCAACAAACCACAAATTATGTGCCAGGAAAAGTGAAGCCTCTTTGGCCACTGGGAATATATCTTAGAGCAGATATATGCCAAACAGACCCCAGGAAAGAATCCCTGAATTGGGTTCAGGGACTCAGTTACCACTCCTTAAGCTGCCTGTTGATGCCTGACCACACAAACACAGATGTTGTTCTCCAATACTCCGGGTGGAGGAAGTAAGGAAGTCACTCACTCTTAAGATTAAAGGCAGCCAACAAAACACCACCCTTGTTACTTTTCTGTATGTGCCTTGAATTACTCACAGCTCACAGCAACCTCAAACTCTTGGGTTCAAGTGATCCTCTTGCATCAGTTTTTCTATTTTTAGCAGAGACGGGATCTCGCTTTTTTGCTCAGGGTAGTCTTGAACTTGTGAGTTCAAGCTATCCACCTGCCTTGGCCTCCCAGAGTGCTAGGATTACAAGTATGAGCCACCGTGCCCAGCCTAAAAAATATTTTTCTAATAGGGATATGTAATGAAAAAGTTAGGACACAAGAAGACACCGTAGCTGTGGTGGCTATGGTGGCTCCTACCTGTCTGAGCAAGACCCTATCTCTGCTAAAAATAGAAAACTGGGCTCGGTGCCTGTGGCTAAGGCGCCAGCCACATACACCTGAGCTGGCGGGTTCAAATCCAGCCCGGGCCTGCTCAACAACAATGATGGCTGCAACCAAACAACAGCCAGGTGTTGTGGCAAGCACCTGTGTCCCAGCTACTTGGGAGGCAGAGGCAGGAGACTCGCTTAAGCCCAGGAGTTGGAGGTTGCTGTGAGCTGTGGTGTCACGGCACTCTAACCCAGGGGGACTGCTTGAGGCTCTGTCTCAAAAAAAAAAAAAAAAAAGAAAGAAAGAAAGAAAGAAAAACTGAGGCCAGAGGATTGCATGAGTCCAAGTTGGAGGTTGCTGTGAGCTATGACTCTACCCAGGGCAACAGCTTGAGACTGTCTGAAAAAATAAAAATAAAAAGAAGACACCATGGTGCTTAGAATGTTTCTAAATAAGGTGTGGTCCTTAATCTTCACCCCTCCATCAGAACCCTCTGTGATATTTATTAAAACTGACAGATTTCATGACCTGAATGTCTATGGGTGGGGTACTCTGCATTCTTAAAGAACCTCTCAGTAATCCTCACTGCTACAGAAGTTTGGTAAGTCAAAGAATTCAAGAACCAGACACAAAATAGCTGAGGTATATAAAGGGCAGAGTAAGTACAGGCAGGAACACCAGAAGCCCATTTTTGAGAGAAAGATATTATAGCTCTTCTCAGACCCACTTGAGGAGGAGGAACCATCCTCCCTTTCCCCGTTCTTCTAGAACTCCGGCTTTATGGGTATTGAGACAATGCCTAAACTTTCTCCAACTAGTCTTCCATCACACCAGAGAGGTACCACAATAGAGTCAGGGGGAGGGTCCATAAAAAGAAGAGGAATTTTTTTTTTCTTTTTCGAGACACAGTTTCACTTAGCCCTTGGTAGAGTGCTGTGATGTCATAGCTCACAGCAACCTCAAACTCTTGGGCTCAAGCAATCCCCTTGCCTCAGCCTCTCAAGTAGCTGGGACTACAGGCACCTGCCATAATGCCCAGCTGTTTTTAGAGATCA
Source organism: Loris lydekkerianus (assembly GCA_963574355.1). Taxonomy (NCBI): domain Eukaryota; kingdom Metazoa; phylum Chordata; class Mammalia; order Primates; family Lorisidae; genus Loris; species Loris lydekkerianus. The sequence goes on along the minus strand of CAUYPK010034764.1, from coordinate 24,521 downwards.
GGTCTTGCTCTGGCTCAGGCTGGTCTCCAACCCATGAGCTCAGGCAATCCACCTGCCTCGGCCTCCTAGAGTGCTAGGATTACAGTCATGAGCCATCTCGTCTGGTCTAAGAAGAGGAATTAAGACCAGGAATTATAAAAGCTGTATTAGAAGAGAGAAAGCTCAATGTAGAGTGGAGTCTGACCAGTTGTCAGCTTGCTCTAATGTAGTTTTTTTTTTTTTTTTTTTGCAGTTTTGGCCAGGGCTGGGCTTGAACCCGCCACCTCCAGCATATGGGGCCGGCACCCTACTCCTCTGAGCCACAGGCACTGCCCCTCTTACGTAGTTTCAAGAGGCTTTTATTATTGTAGTTGGAATGCAGGTGAGAGGTGTCATCTTTTTTCTGCAGAGTGAATGATCCTGTGTCAGAGATTGATCTTAGAATTATTCCTTTCCATAAGGGTGTTAATCTTTTTTTTTTTTTTTTTCTGAGAGAGAGTGCTGTGGTGTCATAGCTCACAGCAACTGTGGTGTCATAGCTCACAGCAACCTCAAACTCTTGGGCTCAAGTGATTCTCTTGCCTCAGCCTCCCCAATAGCTGGGAATACAGGCACCGGCCACAATGCCTGGCTACTTTTAGATTCGGGGTCTCGCTCTAGCTCAGGCTAGTCTTGAACTTGGGAGCTCAGGCGATCTGCCTGCCTCAGCCTCCAGAGTGCTAAGATTATAGGCATGAGACACCATGCCCAGTCTCTCGGTGTCCTTCAAATGATATCTAAGTTTTGTTTTTTGTTTTTTTTTTTTGAGACAGAGCCTCAAGCTGTCGCCCTGGGTAGAATGCTGTGGCATCACAGCTCACAGCAAACTCCAACTCCTGGGCTCAAATGATTCTCCTGTCTTTACCTCCCAAGTAGCTGGGACCACAGGCACCTGCCACAATGCCCGGCTATTTTTTGATTCCAGCTGCTATTGTTGTTTGGCGGGCCCCGGCTGGATTTGAACCCACCAGCTCAGGTGTACGTGGCTGGTGCCTTAGCTGCTTGAGCCACAGGCACCGAGCCTCTAAGGTTATTTTTGTGATTCTAGAACCCAAGTTCAGGCTCAAATTCTAGCTCAGCATTCCTTTCACTATACCATGCTAATCAAGAATAAATTAAAATCTTGGCCCTTTAAATGAAAACATTTCACAAAAGGCTCCTACATCTTTAAGAATTAAATGTTAGGACTGGGCCTATTGGCTCATACAGGTAATCTCAGCACTTAGGGAGGCTGAGGCAGGAGGATTGTTTGTGACCAGGAGTTCAAGGCTGCAAGGGAGCTATAATCCTACCACTGCACTCCAGCCTGGGCAACAAAGTGACACCCTGTCTCCAAAAAAAGGTAAATGTATGTTTGTAAAAAGCAAATCTCCAGTTTTGTCAGCCCTATCTCTTCCCTAAATAAGGACTTCCTGTATGGGGCCTTGACATAGCCAATGGCCAACTGAAATGAAAATTCAGAATGAAGTTAATTACTTTGTACCTTGTGCGATGAGATTACATTATCACTGGAATGTAAATATCCTATCTAATCAAAGTGATATGTTATTTTGATTTATTGCTACCTTACTTTTCTTTCGGGGTCATCTGTATTTATTTCTCTTCTATCAGAAGGAGGGCAGGTTGGTGGGGTACTAGGCATTAAACATAGAATGAAACTTGCTAATTGTCATCACTCCTGAGGACAGGGATATCACCTGACGTAATACTTCCTACGCTTTACTAGGGCAAGCTCTATTGAAACAGGCTGAGATATAAGTGACAGTGTAAGTATAAGTGACACTGTGTAATGTACTCCAATATAGTGAAGAAAAGTGAGAACTGTCTCCTGAAATCTGCTGCAGGTACATGAAAAATTCCAAGGAGAACAAAAGTGACAAATCCCTGCAGTATGCCACATTTTTATTTCCTGAAGATGGAAGGTGCCACAGCAAGCTATTCATCTTTGGGGAAATTGAATAAAACATCTTCTGAGTCACCAGTTTAAAGAGACTTCACTTTAAATATATAAATTTGATAGTAGGCATTATATTACAGATTGAGCTTTATAGTTGTCCTGGAACCTAAACAATACAAAAATAATTTTAAGTAGTAGTTGACCACCTCCCTACATTGACCACCTTCTTTTTTTTTTTTTTTTTTTTTTTTTGAGACAGAGTCTCAAGCTGTCTCCCTGGGTAGAGTGCCATGGCATCATAGCTCACAGCAACCTCCAATATCCAACTTGGGCTCAAGCGATCCTCTTGCCTCAATTTTTCTATTTTTAGTAGGATGGGGTCTCGATTTTGCTCAGGCTGGTCTCAAACTCGTGAGCTCAAGCAATCCACCTGCCTCGGCCTCCCAGAGTACTAGGATTACAGGTGTCAGCCACTGTACCCAGCTGGCCACCTTAAGTTGACCTAATTTTCATAGACCAGACATGCACCACAAGTGCAGATCTGTACAGTAGGCCTAGTTCCCTATTTTGACTCTGTAAGGAGGCAACTTACAGAAGTTCTTCTGTATTTCTAACTTTTTAATTGAGTTGCCTAAAATAATTAATAGTGGATTAGGCCAGTATTACAAAACACATCTGTTGGATATGTAAAAACTGAGGTAAATGACCCAGTTTAGTTATGAGGTGGCAGAGCCTAGTGGTTAACAGGGTAGGTTCTGGAGTTAGTCTGGCTTCAAATTCTAAGTTTACCATTTTATTGCTATGTGACCCCACACTTAACCACTCTAAGCCTCAGTTTCCATACTGGCAAAATGGGAATACCAATAGTATTTATCTGAGACCACTGTGAACATGCCAGGCAATGTATATATAGAACATTTAGGATAGTGTATGGCACTTAAGTGAACATTCAACAGCTATTAGTAATTACTATTCTAATGACAACTCCTATTAATGGCTAGGAGTTAAACACTTCAAAGTTGAACCTAGTTACTTGTATTCAAATATGCTAAAATAATAATCATGCCAGTTATAATACTATTAAAAAATAGGGCCCTGAGTATAGTGGCAGACACTTCTAGAGAGGCTGAAGCTGGAAGATGGTTTCAGACGAGGAGTTTGAGAGTTTGAGATCAGCCAGGGCAACACAGCAAGACTCCATCTCTCTCTCTATATATATATACACACATACACACAAGGCAAGACAATTAAGTTCAAGAACTCATCCTAGAAAAAGTGCTACATACCTCATTGCTGAGTATCACTACAGTCATTGGGTGGCCAAGACAAGTACTTCAAAGGTGACCATAGTGATGCTTGGCAATGGCACGTGTAGCATTTTTTCTAGGATGAGTTCTTGAACTTAATTGTCCTACCTCGTGTGTGTGTGTGTGTGTGTGTGTGTGTGTGTGTGCGCGCACGCGTGTATAAAACGTACAGGGATTGGGCAGCCACCTGGTGTGTTTGGTAAACACAAAACCAAATTATGCACCAGTTCTTTCCATTTCCCAATGTGACACCGAGATGACAACACCGAGAAAATGAAATACACTACTGTGCTGTATGTGTGTGTTGAAGAATTATGCTACTTGGCTGTGGATCAAACTGAATCCTTTTGTATTTTTAGATTCAGGTTTTAAATTTGCACTTTCAGGCTGTAATACATGTCAATTTGCAAAGCAGTCCAGAAATCTGTCCTCCTTCACACTGGAAATACTATTAATATATAAAACACCCATTCTCAGTCTCAAGCTTTGAATATCTAGGGATACCACACTCCCCTTGTGGTCATGCTGAGTATTTGCCATTTGCCAGGGGAAACTACCAGGAACATCAATCGTTTTTACCCATAAAATTGTCATCTAACACACACTTTAACTGATATTATTTGATTCCAGGATTCCTTTGATTAACAAACACTTTCTGGCTTTTTAGTACATGGAGCAAGAAGAAAACCAAACGTTGAACCAATTGAGAGGACAGAGAAGTGAGAATTCAGTTACTCTATTTTCACCTGCCCTCCCCACCCTACCCCACTCCATGTAAGGATGTTTCTATTTTGTTTTAATGTTTAATATTGTCATTCTATCTTCTTTTGTATCAGCATATTGTTTCAGAATATAAATCTTTGCAAATAGGAGTCATGAGCCTGTAATTCTGATGGCCTTAGGAAAGCCTACCACTGAGGGAATTAAAGAGAACTAAAGAGTATTAACTAGACTAGTCAGGATAATATAATAACAGCTAACATTTAAGGAAGCATGTGTGGGAGGCTTTTCTAAAACTTTCAGAATCTACATGATCTATAACCAATGCTACATTTGACTTTTCTGTTTATTTTCTTATTCCCACTTCCATCCCCATCAGAATGTAAACTCCAGTTACCTTTTTCCCTCCCAAACTTCCCCCTACATCTTCAAAATTCATCTCACAGTGGTGATTTACTTAATACTGATTTTTTTTTTTTCCCCGAGACAAAGTCTCAGTATGTCACCCTGGGTAGAATCCCGTGGTACCACAGTTCACAGCAACCCCAAACTCTCTAGCCCAAGCCATTCTCTTGCCTCAGCCTCCCAAGACTGGGAGGCCCTGGGACTGCAGGTACCCACCACAACACCCAGCCATTTTTTGGTTGCAGTTGTCATTGTTAGCTGGCCGGGGCCAGATTCACACCTCCAGCCTGGGTGTATGTGGCCAGCGCTCTACCCCTTGAGCTACATAAGTAGCTTGGTTGTTTTTTGTTGTTGTTGTTGTTTTTTTTTTGAGACAGCGTCTCTGTAGCCCTCAGTAGAGTTCTGTGGCGTCATAGCTAACAGCAACCTCAAACTCCTGGGCTCAAATGATACCCTTGCCTCAGTTTTTTCATTCTTAGTAGAGACGGGTCCCCTGCTTGCTCAGGCTGGTCTTGAATTCCTGAGCTCAAGCAAACTGCCTGCCTCGGCCTCCCAGAGTGCCAGGATTACAGGCTTGAGTGACCAGGCTAGTGTGCAGCGAAGTCAGCCTAGCTCACAGCAACCTCAAACTCCCAGGTTCAAGTGATCCTCCTGCCTCAGCCTCCCCAGCACTTGGGACTACAGAGCCAGCCACTATGCCTGGCTCTTACTCAGGCTGGGGTCTCCAACTCCTGACCTCCTGCTGCCTCAGTCTCTTGCAGTGTTAGGATTACAGACACAAATTACCACTCCTGGTTGGAGGCATGTGTTTCTTTGAAGAGAGGACTTGCCAGATGGTGGCTGACACCTGTGATCTTCGTACTTGGGGTGAATGATGGGGGAGGATTGCTTAAGGAGGAGATGAAGCAAGAAAAAGACATGACTGCCCCCCATTAGGCAGACCCCGTGTGGAGTTCCCTCTCCCGGGGAGGCTGAGGCGGAGGATCGCTTGAGCCCAGGAGTTTGAGGCTGCTGCGACTTAAGACATCACTGCATTCCAAGGACAAATAAATTGCTTTACCTCCGAATCAAGTTGTCTCACTGTAGTGTATCTCTTCAGCGCGTTCTGCAGTCCTGTTGATTTCCCTATATTCCCACTGAGTATTTGACGCCTGGTACGCACGCCAGTAAGTCTGTTTAATTAATACATTCATTCCTTTTCTTCTTCTTTTTTTTTTTTTTTTTTTTTTTTTTCAGTTTTTGGCCAGGGGTGGGTTTGAACCCGCCACCTCTGGTATATGGGGCCGGCGCCCACCTCCTTTGAGCCTCAGGTGCCACCCTCATTCCTTTTCTTAAAAATCTGAAACTTGTCACAGGACACAGCAGTAACTGACACCTTGTAACCAGCAGTTTGAAAAGGGCCAGACCGACCTCAGGCCCAGCACAGCGGGGAAGAGCCCTGAGCTCACGAATTTTCCCTTGATGGTTGCCACAGTAATTAGCCTAAAGGGACTAAATACTCTGTAAGAACAAGACGCTGCTTTGTAGTTGGAAACCCGAGACCCCCATGGTAAAACATGACACCAATTTGTGTAAACTCTGAATTCCCAGACGTAAAGTTGGCAAGAAAGGGGGGAGACGGAAAAACAACCATTACGATTAACAAAGCGACAAGACAAAATGGCGCCCTTCTCGCTGAAAGGGAGCACAGAAAATAGCCGCACTCTCGGAGTGTGCACGCGCCTGGACCTTTTTCCAGGCGCCACTCAGGACAAATGCGCGTGCGCGGAGGGGCGTCCTATGAACGCTTTAATTAGTCACAACCGTTTCCACCACTCCCTGCGCGCATGCGCCTCAGGCGCTTAGCCGGAAACCAGTTACGCAGACTCAACAGTCTCCTCCTTCCGCGCAACTGACGCAAGGAGACTGTAATCGGTTCGCAATTTATCCCGTGTGACCTTGAGTGTTTCCTGCCTTGGAGGACCAGGGCTGTCTGAGATGGTGCCTTCATACGCCTCTTCCTTTTGTCGGCTCCCACTGAGCCCAGAGCCGCTGTGGCTTGAAGGGGAGAACAGGATTTTTCCAAAAATCGTGCCGCAGAACACAATATCCTTACGCCCTGACTCCGGGAGCGGCAGTCCTGTTGTCTCTGGTCAGGCGGCAAGGGCGGCGCCTCAGCGAAAGAGCGGGCCTTTAGGCCGCGGTGACCAACCCCCGCCCCTCACCCCACGTGGTTGGAGGTTTCCAGAAGCGCTGCCAGTGCCGAGCGGTACAACTCCCGGCCGCCTGAGCGCCTGCTTGCTGCTTCGAACTCCCTCCGTCTAGCCGCCATGATAAGCGCCAGCAGAGCCGCAGCAGCGCGTCTCGTGGGAGCCGTAGCTTCCCGGGGCCCCACAGCCGCCCGCCACCAGGTAGGGGACCTGCCAGGCCTTCCCGGAGGAGGACTCTGGGCCTTGGGTCTCAGCGCAGTAAGCCGTGTCCTTCAGGGTCAGAATCTTTCGGGAGAGATGAAGAGGGAAAGAGGGTAACAGGCCTCCTGTAGTTAGCGCTGCCGATTCAAGGGCTTGTTGAGGGTTTTGCGTTCGTGTCTTGCGTCCTGCTGAGTCACACTCCTCGCGACTAGATTTTGGCCTCCTAAGTCCGTAAGTAGCGGTCCTGTCAGTCCGTTCTGTGGCTGGTTGGACTGGTCTGGCCGTGGAAGCGAGGGATGCAGGCTACCGTGAGAGCCGCTATTTTCATTGTTATTTCAACCTAAAGGGAGTATGGTTCTTCTTTCCTTCTTCAAAGTACAGTGTGTGGAAGGGTCTGTTGATAAGATGTAATAAAGCAAGCACCTAAGCGATAGGTCGAAAATCAAACTCGAAGTCCAGTTTTCGTGTTTAGAAACATTTTCTCAAAATCTTCGGTGGAAGATGCTATTCGATTGTTACTTAAGAAAAAAAGGCTGTGGAATTGTTCATTATTGTCTAAAATTGAAGACAACTTTGGAGAAAAGAAATTGTATCTGTCTTTGCGTTCACATGTGGGCATTAAGAAAGGTTTAGAAGGAGCCAGAGCTTAGGATGTAATGAAGTTTTTTTATTTTGCTGGAAGGCCATTACTTAAACTTTTTATTTTTAATGACTCAACAAAGTTAGTGATCTTAGTTTTCTTAAACTAGTTGTATGGCAAGGTCCTGGTTAAGTATCTTCCGCAGGTTTGACTCCCCCACCCAGGGACCATCTGGCAAAGTCTAGAGATATTTTAGGTTATCACAAATTAATGGGGTGTTGACTGGATTCTAGTGCAGAGAGGCCAGGATGCTACTAAATGTCCTACAATGTGCAGAACAACCCCCCAAAAAACAAAGATTTGGCCCAACCTTAGTAGTGCCATGGTTGAGAAATCCTTTTGTAATGTAGTTCAAGGCAATTTTATGTTTACTTCTCTTATTTGGAAAGCTTACGCTTATTAAATGATTGCTTTTAATGCCTCAATACCTCTTATATACAAAGCACTTTTTCATTCCAGTATGCTTTACATGTGGTAGCTACTCAGCAGAATGAAAACTCAAACTTTCATGTGTTCTTCCACAGACTAATAGGAACGAGTTCAAGTTTTTTTATGCAGTTTGTGGCTAAAGCAATTTTTTTTTTTTCTTTTTTAGGATGGCTGGAATGGCCTTAGCCATGAGGCTTTTAGAATTGTTTCAAGACGGGATTATGCGTGAGTACAACTTGATTTCTATGGAGGGAGAATACATACTAAACCCCAAGAGCAGAGGGCTCTACGTTCATTCATTAACTCTTCCTCTCTGTAGTTACTCATTTATGTTTGTTTATAGGTAATGTAATATGCCACGGTTCATTTCTCTATCGAATATTCTTCAATCTCTGGACATTTTGGTCACAATGTTGTTGTGTGGATTTTTTTTTTTTTTTTTTTTTTTTGAGACAGTCACTTTGACACACTTCATAGAGTGCTGTGGCATCATACCTCACAGCAACCTCAAACTTTTGTGCTCCAGTGATTCTCTTGCCTCCAGCCTCCTGAGTAGCTGGGACTATAGGCGCCTATCACAATGCCCAGCTATTTTTCAAGTTGGGGTCTCGCTCTGGCTCAGGTTGGTCTTGAACTCCTGAGCAGAAGGAATCCACCGCACCCGGCCCCAATGTTGTTTTAAATGTCTTACAGATCAGAAGCAATCAAAGGAGCAGTCGTTGGTATTGATTTGGGTACTACTAACTCCTGTGTGGCAGTTATGGAAGGTAAACAAGCGAAGGTAAGCATGATTGGTAGCTAGGCTCCCAATTTTGTGCCCTTTTCCTTAGAGAAGGGATGCTAAGATAAGATTTACACTTACAAACTGCATTTGGTTACTTAAAACTTGTCAGGTGACCCTTTGTGGTGCTGATAATTGCACATATTTGGCTTTCTAGGATAGGATTTAAATTATCTTTCCTGTATAGAGGTAAACTACTAATGACATTAGGAGGAATTGGAATGGTTTGCATTGTTACTCTTGTAACCAAAGTCCTGCATTTTCGTGAGTTAGTTGAACGAAGATTGGAAGTGCAGGAAGAAACTTGTCGAAAGCTTTTGGAGCTCTACAGCCTAAATGAAAACTGTTCTTCAGAGCTTCAGATATTTTTACTGTGTACGTGAAACCTTTATTTCCATTGGTTTAGATGTCGTACACCTGGGATTCTCCTTCCATTCATGGCCTGTTTTCATGCTTCCTCTTTCCCCCACACCATACCCTTTTCTTAAACAACCTGAGTTTTGTTTTTTTCTTTTTTTCTTTTTTGTTGGAGACAGAATCTCACTTTGTTGCCCTTGGTAGAGTTCCTGGTGTTACAGCTCACAGCAACCTCAAACTCTTGGGCTTATGCGATTCTTTGTCTCAGCCTCCCAAGTAGCTGGGACTACGGGCACCCACCACAATCTCCAGCTATTTTTAGTGATGAGGTCTCACTCTCGCTTACGCTGGTCTTGAACTCCTGAGCTCAGGCAATCCACCCTCCTCAGACTCCCAGAGTGCTAGGATTACAGGCATGAGCCACCATGCCTGGCCTAACCTAAGCTTTTCTAAAGACTGTTTGGTACCAAGAGAAGCCCTGATACTGCTTCTTGGCATGTTTTCTACCTATATATGACTGAAATTTTACTGCCACAAAACAATTTAAAAATACTCTTAATTCTCTACATATAAAAGGAACTATTATCTCATCTCAACATAGAGTATGAAAAACCTGATCTATAGTCTTTGTCTGATTTTGTTATCTTTAGAAAATAAAGATACCTTGAGTTTCTACTATCTTTCATATTAGATTTTTATTTTATCAGCATTCACAGAAAAACATGCCTGTTAGTACTGTTCTTAACCATTTCTTTTGTAATTTGAGACCTGTTTTGTGTCTTAAATGAAATGATAGCTACCAATGATAACTAGAACCTACTCTCTGTCTTATTTGGGGAACTTTAGGTGCTAGAGAATGCTGAAGGTGCCAGAACCACCCCTTCAGTTGTGGCCTTTACAGCAGATGGTGAGCGACTTGTTGGCATGCCTGCCAAACGACAGGCTGTCACCAACCCAAACAATACATTCTATGCTACCAAGCGCCTAATAGGCCGGCGATATGATGACCCTGAAGTACAGAAAGACATGTGAGTAACAGCAAAAGCCCAGTTATTTGCAAGGGCCACACAGAAGAGTCATTCAGTACATTGATCAGAATCCCTGGAGCACATGTTGTCAGTTTTAGTCGTTTACATATTGTTCCCAAGGGAAATCTGTACCCCAGACAAAAGGATAACTCTTAAGTTTTCGTTTTTGCCTTCACAATTTATATTTTTGCTATGTATGTGAAAATTTTTGAGGCATTCCTGAACCATGTAATGCACTGCAACACATAAGGCAGTGGTGGCATAGGTTCTAAGTTTTGCCCTTGGTAATGGTGTTACAGCTCACAGCAACCGCAAACTCTTGGGCTCCTGCAATTCTTATCTCAGCAGGCAATCCACCTGCCTTGGCCTCCCAGAGTGCTAGGATTACTGGTATGAGCCCAGTTGGTTGGCTCCACACCTGGCTTGGTTTTGCTTTTTTTCAAATTAAAAATACTGGAAGCATAGAATTTTCTCTAGTGTAATTTTTTTTTTTTTTTTTTTTTTTTAAAGCTTTGTTCATCTGTGAATGGTATGTGAATTCATTTAAATGGAATCACATGTGGACTTCTGTGACTGGCTTCTTACACTTAGCATAATATTTAAGGTTCATGTAGCATGTATTAGTGCTTCATTCCTGTTCATGGCCAAATACTATTCTACTCTTTGGTTACATACTACATTTTGGTTTTTGGTTTTTGGTTTTTTTTTTTTTTTTTTTGAGATGAGCCATCATTTTGTTAGCCTCAGTAGAGTGCTGTGGCATCACAGTTCACAGGAACCTCAAACTATTGGGCTTAAGCTATTCTTTTGCCTCAGCCTCCCAAGTTGCTGGGACTACAGGTACATGCCACAGCGACTGGCTGTTTTTCACTTGTAGTTGTGATTGTTGTTTGGCAAGCCGGGGCAGGATTCAAACCTGCCAGCTCTGGTGTATGCTGCTGGCGGCCTATCTGCTACAGGCACCACCCCTACATACCACATTTTGTTTATTCGGGTGTCAGGTAATGGACTTATGGGTTGTTTCCACTATTTGGTTTTTTAGCTATTATGAGTAATGCTATCATAAACATTTGAATTTAAGTTTTTGTATGGAAGTACATTTTCATTACTCTTGGGTAGATACCTATTGAAATTGCTGGGCCATATAGTAACTGATTCATCCTTTGTTTCCAAAGCAGGTGCAAAAATCTTTTGGTTGGTGGGGAGGAAGGAATGTTCTGATTTCATCAGGATAATGTTTTTATGTTTTAGTGATTGCTTTCTAAAGATCTCCATTAAATGAATCCTGAAATTATCATTTGTTGGCCATAAGTTTCTTGGGGTGGAAGATGGACATACATGGTATGTTGGCCAGTTTTCTCTGATACAATTTTTGTGTCTTCAGCAAAAATGTTCCCTTTAAAATTGTCCGTGCCTCCAATGGTGATGCCTGGGTTGAGGCTCATGGAAAACTCTATTCTCCGAGTCAGATTGGAGCATTTGTGTTGATGAAGATGAAAGAGACTGCAGGTGAGTGGATTTATTAACAATTCACATCTAGGAAAGTTCAAAGAACTGGATGTTCCCTCTGAGATCACTAGTTCCATACGTCAGTGTCGCATAGATGAGTCAGCGGTGCCTTTTGTACAGAAAACTTAGGAATGGCAAACTTTTTTTTGTTTTTTTTTTTGAGATAGTCTCACCATGTCCCCCCTCCGTAAACTGCTGTGATGTCACAGTTCACAGCAACCTCAAACTCTTGGGCTTAAGCCATTCTCTTGCCTCAGCCTCCCAAGTAGCTGGGACTACAGGAGCCTGCCACAATGCCCAGCTATTTTTTTGTTGCAATTGTCAATGTTGTTTAGCTGGCCAGAGGCAGGTTCTAACCCGCCAGTCCCGGTGTATGTGTCCCATGCCCTAACCACTGAGCATGGGCGCTGAACTGGCAAACTTTTCTTGTCCTTTTCCTGCATATCAGAGTAGTTTTACTAATGGTGGCTGACTTACCTCTTTTCCATTAAGAGGTAGAGATAATTTTCTGTATTGAAAACCAGAAGATTACACATGAAGGTTTCATCACTGTTAGGTAAAACTTAGAACTTCTTATTTGAAGAAACTAGTGGCTTTTTTAAGTTTAAAGGTCACTAGCTTGGTGAACCTTCTCTAGGATGTTAAAGGTGAGATCTTGGGCATTGAAGCAGTATCTTTAATTGGAGCATTTTGCTGCAAGTAACTTGCTGAAAAACTGATGAATGTTGTCTGTGCCTCCTTTAAAAGAGGATAACATGGGTGGTTAGGTTAGGCCTGCTTTTTCTGGCAGAATCCTATGGTTGAATTTCATTTTTTCTTTTTTTCCAGAAAATTACTTGGGGCACACAGCAAAAAATGCTGTGATTACAGTCCCAGCTTACTTCAATGACTCACAGAGACAGGTGAGGTCAGTTAGCATTCTTATTCTTAGAAGTAGTGGTACCTTGGCAGAAAGGTGGAAAAAAGCATTTTTTGTTTTTTCTAGGCCACAAAGGATGCTGGCCAGATATCTGGACTAAATGTGCTTCGAGTGATTAATGAACCCACAGCTGCTGCTCTGGCCTATGGACTAGACAAATCAGAAGACAAAATGTAAGTTTGTGCAGTAAATTTCACCTGGATGAGTGAACTAAAATCGTAGAACCATGAAGCTTATCCTGAATAATCATCTTGGTTACTTTGTGGTTGCACCTTGTACTTAGGATAAAAATATATTACCTTTACCTATTCCAAAGCCTGTATAGTCTTATTTTTTTTATTCATTTCAAGACCATTCCTTTGTTTATTAACTTTTGGGCCATAGTAATTTTTTTTTTTTTTTTTTTTTTTTTTTTTTTTTAGACATATTCTCAAGCTGTCAACTTTAGTGGAGTGTCCTGGCCTTATAGCTCACAGCAATCTCCAACTCTTGAGCTTAAGCGATCCTCTTGCCTCTGTTTTTCTATTTTTAGTAGAGATAAGGTCTGGATTTTTGCCTAGGCTGGTCTCGAACTTGTGAGCTGAAGCGATCCATCCACTTCAACCTCCCAGAGTACTATGATTACAGTTCTGGTACTGTGCCTGGCTGGGCCACGGTAATTTTTGTTTGCCTTCGTATGTATTTGGCAAGTATTCATACAAAATTGTGATTAAATACTGTCTTTAAAATTGAGTTTTGTGGTGGCATATACCTATAGTCTCAGCTACTTGGGAGGCTAAGGCAGGAAGATCGCTTGAACCCAGGAAATTAAGGTTGTAGTGAGCTATGGTGATGTCACTGCATTCTAGCTAGGGCAACAGAGCAAGACCCTGTCTCAAAACAAAAACTTTCATTTATGTCTGTGTGTGCATTGTACATGTTAGCTGTTAGGGCCCTTTGGGAGTTGAATGACCCTTTCATGGGGGTCACCTAAATACATCCTGCATATCAGATATTTACATTACAATTCATAACAGTAGCAAAATTACAGATATGAAGTAGCAACAAAAATAATTTTATGGTTGGGGGTCACCACAACATGAGGAACTGTATTAAAGGGTCGTGGCATTAGGAAAGTTGAAAACCACTGTGTTAGGGCCTCATGTCAGATTTGTCACTTAGGCGGTTATCAGATTTTGTACTAATTATATACCTTAGGAAAATAGCTAAGTTTATATCTTCATTTGGTTATTGACGTTTATACCCTTGTGATAAGGTTTGTTCCTTATGGTTTTCTTGCTTTCTAGCATTGCTGTATATGATTTAGGTGGTGGAACTTTTGATATTTCTGTCCTGGAAATTCAAAAAGGAGTATTTGAGGTCAAATCCACAAATGGAGATACTTTCTTAGGTGGTGAAGACTTTGACCAGGCCTTGCTACGACATATAGTGAAAGAGTTCAAGAGAGAGGTTAGTTACCATTGTGGTTAATACGGAGATGTTGGAATATTATTCCTTTCAGTTTGCTCTTTGTGAACAGTTATTGTGCCCTTAAGAACTGAAGTAACTGCACTTAAGGTTCATGGGTGGAGTTAAAACTATTTCGGTTTTTGTAGATTCAAATTAGGAACAAAAGAGATAAAAGCATTTGTTATGCACTATACAATAAAGGAATTTTGGGGATTCCCTTTTTGAACTAGAAACCTAGGGCTTGAAAGAATGGACTATCAGTTCAGCTTATTTTAGGCATAGATAATCTTTTCAGAAGAGGCTATTTTTTTTCCTACAGATTTTTAAGGGTAAGAAAAAGTAATTCATGGTTGCTTTTAAAGGTATGACTGCATTTTGTATTATTCCACCTTATCAGTGTGATTTACGTATTCATCACCCCACTAATACCCACATCTTCACTTTGTAGACAGGGGTTGATTTGACTAAAGACAACATGGCACTTCAGAGGGTGCGGGAAGCTGCTGAGAAAGCTAAATGTGAACTCTCCTCATCTGTGCAGGTAAGATGTGGGAAAATACTAGTAATGTTGATATCTTCAGCCTGAGTATTGTAATATATTCTAATTGGCCTAATGTCACTTTAGTTGTCTTAACAGTTTCCTGGTTGGTAGAAATCTTTAGTGTGAGCATAGGAATAGTACAACCTTTAGTTTTTTATGAATGAACTGGGAATTTTTAACTACTCAAACCAGAAATTATATACCGAAGAAGTTAAATAATGATACTAAGGGGCGGTGCCTGTGGCTCAGTGGGTAGGGTGCTGGCCCCATATACTGAGGGTGGTGGGTTCAAACCCGGCCCTGGCCAAACTGCAACAAAAAAAAAAAGTAGCCGGGCATTGTGGCGGGCACCTGTGGTCCCAGCTACTCAGGAGGCTGAGGCAAGAGAATCGCCTAAGCCCAAGAGCTGGAGGTTGCTGTGAGCTGTGACACCATGACACTCTACCAAGGACGGCAAAGTGAGACTCCGTCTCAAAAAAATACTAAGATCTGAGTAACAGTGGACTTAACATTTGTTTGTCTTTAAGTTAGAGATGTTTATTTTACGATCTAGCAGCATGTTAAACTAAAATTACTGACCTGGAAAAGCTACTGTCTTAACTGAATACACTTTTCCTTGTGAATTGTGTAGATCTCCCAATTGTCACTTAATAATTTAGATCACCTATCTAGAAAATGAGCTGTGAAAGCTAGCCCACGTCTGAGATATATATAACTCTGCAAATTTCTCTCCATGAGCACCAGACTTGCTCCACCTCTTTTAAGTATCAGCTTGTTTGGCCTCCAATTCTGAGAGGTGAAGCTTAACTTAACCACCACAAGTAGAACTGTACAAACTATGTTATATCCAGATTGGAGACCTACCATGATGGAAGGCAGTAGATCTGTTTCCAGTTTTTTGAGTGACAGCAGGAAGAACAGAGCTGTGACTAATTATATGATCACCTGCAGGGAAGAGAGATTTATCGCAGTATTGTTATGGTGTTGGTAAAGTGGTTGCTGCTATTTAATCTTTAGTCAAATCTGGATAGCCAGGAAGACTAGCCAGTTGTATACTAATCCATAGTGTTGATATTGTGACTGTGTCCTTTCTGTCACATGAAGTGGCAGAACTCTGCAACATGGTCGTTAGGGTTGGGGTTGAAATTTGGGGAACTGCCAGAAGATGGCTTATAATTCTTACCAGGTATTTGATACCTGGGGGCAGAGATGGTGTGGGTATTGTAAGAGATTGTTTGGTTTGGTTTTTAATTACTATGGCTGCATCCTGGTCATAGGCCTTTGGATTGTTTTCTGCCTTTAGCTATTGCAGCAAGATGTATTGAGGACCCTTGTACATTCAGGTTTGCACAAGTGATTATAAACCTACATGATGAATTTTTAGAATATAATTCCTCATGGAATTCATAATGTGGTTTGGACATTAATTAGAACATTATATTAATGTCAGAACAGAAGTGATGTAGGGTAGCAGTTAAGAATGGTCCTGCTGAGAGTATACTAAGAATTAAGTCCTCATTTCATCATTACTACCTGTGATCTTGGACGGATCACTTTACATTCTGTTTTCTCTTAGCTACAAACTAAGGATAATAGTGGTACCTTTCCCTCTAGGGTTGTGAGGATTACCAAATTAATAAATATAATATGCTTTGGAAAACTTGTAGTATGTAGTACTTTAAATGGATTAGTATTTATAATTACAAAAAGGAACCCAGGAGAGGTGTTCAGCTTAACAAGGATAGGTTCTGAGAGAGGAGTTGACCAGGAACAAAAAGGAGGGCGGTATGTGTAAAGCTTTGCAGTGACGATTTGGGAAATGGCCAGAAGTGGGTTAAAGGGCAGAGTGCAGATTGGGGGGGGGGGGGGAGGGGGTGTTGGCAAGCATGGAAGACCAGACTAGAGGCTTAATTGGTGTCTGTCCTGAGATAAGTGAGTACAAATCCTAGAAGAGTTTTAAGGTGGGAGTAGTAACATGGTGGAAAGTTGTGGAAGTTTTGAATTGTGGAAAGTTCTCTTGCTTGGGCTGAAGTGAAGAAATATTTGGTAAGGGGTCCTGGAGCAGAAGGCACCTGAATGGATGTGGGAAGACATGGTAAGGTTCTTGAAACCACATGGTGAGAGAAGACTTGGGCTAGAGTATGAGAATGAGAGATAAGTGGTTGAATTTGAGAGAGCAGGACAAAATGTTGTGATGCATTGGCTGCAGAGCGTTGAGAATTGGTAGTGTTGGAGGTATTCAGATTACCATTAACTTTGAGTGTTTGAAGCTGTACTACTTTAGTAGCTACATGTGAGTAGTTGAATTAATTAAAATTAAGATCTTACAGTTTCTCATGCTAGTAACTTTCAAGTACTCAGTAGCCATATGTGGCTCATGGTAGCTGAATGAAATAGCATAGATGAAGAACATTTCCTTGTTAGAAAGCACTACTGGATAGATTTAAATAATTCTTATCTTTTTTTTTTTTTTTTTTTGAGACTGGGTCTCAAGCTGTTGCCTTGGGTAGAGTGCTGTGGTGTCATAGCTCATAGCAACCTCCAACTCTTGGACTCAAGCGATCCTTTTGCCTCAGTTTTTAGTAGAGATGGGGTATGGTTTTTGCTCAGTCTGGTCTCAAGCTCATGAGCTCAAGCATTCCACCTGTCTTTGCCTCTCAGAGTGCTAGGATTATAGGCATGAGCCACCACACCCAACTAAATACAAGATTTTACACGATGTGATGCCCATACAAGCCATTCCTTCTACTTCTTTTAATAACATTTCTGAAGCTTTCTTACCACTTACAAACTTCCTAGAATTTAGAAGACCCAGCATTGAGGACAGATTATTTGGTTGAAAGCCTACCTTTAATTTTTCTGCATGTACACGAGATATTTTTAAAAGTTAGTAAAAGAAAACTTCAGCAGTATGAGTTTTTGTTGCTATCTTGTAGTCCTTTAATAGTTCATGTATTTTCTTTTAAATAAACACTGTTCTTTAGACTAGCTTAGGTTTACAGGAAAATAGAGCAAGAAAGTACAAAGAATTCTCAAATACTTTCAATCCCTGCTCCCTTGTTTTCCTCTAATATTAACATTTTAAATAAGTGTGGTACATTCATTATAATTAATGGGCCAGTATTAAACATTATTATTAGTCAAAGTCCATAGTTAACAGTAGGATTCCTTTTTGGCGATGTACATCTATGGGTTTTCCCAAATGTATAACCATTGCAGTAACATACAGAATAGCTTTACAGCCCTAAATGTTTTCTGAGGTCTGCTTATTCATCCCTCCTTCCCTTCAACTGCTAACAACCACTGATCTTTTTACTATCTCTATAGGGTTTTTTGGTTTTGTTTTTTTAAGATTTCAATAGATTTAGGGGTATAGGGGGCTTTTGGTTATGTTGGTGAATTGTACTTTTTTTTTTTTTCTTCTAATACAGAGTCTCACTTTATTGCCCTTGGTAAAGTGCCATAGCATCGTAGCTCACAGCAACCTCAAATTCTTGGGCTCAATTGATTCTCTTGTCTCAGCCTCCTGAGTCACTGGGACTACAGGCACCTGCCACAACGCCTGGCTATTTTTTAGAGATGGGGTCTCACACTTGCTCAGGCTATTCTCGAACCTGTAAGCTCAGGCAGTCCACCCACCTTGGCCTCCCAGAGTGTTAGGATTACAGGCATGAGCCACAACACCTGGCCTTCACATGGATGCATTGTATAGTGGTGATGTCTGGGTTCTTCAATGTGTGCATTGCTGAGTAGCGTACATTGCACCTAACTCTCCCTCATTTTCACCCATTCTCCCTCTCTATCTCCCCTGTGCTTAATGAATGTTTAATGGCAGAATAACTCTTAGCAAGGATTTTTTCCTGCTAGTCTACTCCGTTCTTCATTGTTAATAACCATAGATCTCATTAAAACAAATTGTGTAGTGTTTCTATCTGGAGAGATAAAAGAAGTTATGTCTTAGAGTTACTGTCTTTTGTGGCTGTTTACATTCAGAAATGTAAGTCTGACTTTCCTTGTAGCTTTCCAAGTCATCTTGTCCTAGGGAATGGTCTTATTTTAATTGAAATAAAAAACTTCATCACTGTTGCTCTCCCCAATGACCTGCAGTTAAACATTTCTTTTGCAGACTGACATCAACTTGCCATATCTCACAATGGATGCTTCTGGACCCAAGCATTTGAATATGAAGTTGACACGTGCTCAATTTGAGGGGATCGTCACTGATCTAATCAGAAGGACTATTGCTCCATGTCAAAAAGCTATGCAAGATGCAGAAGTCAGCAAGAGTGACATAGGAGAAGTCATTCTTGTTGGTGGCATGACTAGGATGCCTAAGGTATGTACCCATGGTTTTCTTGGTTTGTAGAGAAGAAAGGATCAGCACATAATGTATTCTTGGGACAAATGGCTTATGTTGTCTACAGACATGAATATGTGGCCTGTTTTGCCAGGATAACCTAAAAGTGGGATGAGGTTGTATACTCAGTAAAGAGTTCTTTTCAGGGTCAGGTGTACTGGCTCAAACCTGTAATCCTAGCACTTTGGGAGGCTGAGGCCTGTAGATTGCTTGAGCTCAGAAGTAAAGGACCAGCCTTGCAACAGTGAGACCCCATCTTTACTAAAAATAGAAAAACTAAACTCTCTGGTGTTGTAGTGGGCATCTATAATTCCAGCTACTTGGAAGGCTGAGGCAAGAGGACCGCATGAACTGAAGAGTTTGAGGTAGCTTGGCGCCCGTAGCTCAGTTGTTGGAGTGTCAGCTGCATCTACTAGGGTTGGCGGGTTCAAACTGGCCCCGGCCTGCTAAACAACAACAAAAAACAACCAGGCATTGTGGTGGACACCTGTAGTTCAGCTACTTGGGAGGCTGAGGCAAGAGAATCACTTAAGCCCAAGAGTTTAGGTTGCTATGAGCTATTATACCATGGCACTCTACCAGGGGGACAGTGTAAGACTGTCTCAAAAAATGGTAGGTTGGTTTTGTTTTTGCCTTTCAAAAGACTATAAGGCTTGGTCATTGGCTCGTGCCTATAATATTAGCACTTTGGGGGTCTAAGGCAGGAGGATTGCTTGAGATCTGGAGCTTGAGACCAGCGAGATACCTCTATAAAAAATAGAAAAATTAGCCAGATGTGGTGGCACACACCACCTGTAGTTCCAGCTATTCAAGAGGCTTAGGCAGGAGGATAGTTTGAGCCTAAGAGTTTGAGGTTGGAGTGATGTATGATAATATTCACTGCACTCCAGCCTGGGAGACATAGTGATCCTGAACTCAGTGTTGTAGAATTTTTAGGAATGAAACAGTTTGAGGTCAGAGATAGCTTAAAACCTGGGTACTAATTAGCTCCTAGGGAAGTGTTTTTGAGACAAAAGACTGTGGTCACTATTGGTAGAGTGCCATGGCATCTTAGCTCATACAACCTTAAACTCTCTTGAAGTGATCCTCTTGCTTCAGCCTCCCAAGTAGCTGGGACTACAGGTGCCTGCCACAACACCCAGCTATTTTTAAGAGACAGAGTTTCCCTCCTGCTCAGGCTGGTCTCCAGCCCGTGAACTCATGCAATCCACTCGACTCAGCCTCCCAAGCGTCGGGATTATAGGCGTGAGCCACCACGCCCAGCCTTGAACCTGGGTCTTAATAGCATTATGCCTGGGGTTTATTGTTCTCTCTTCAAAGATTTGTGCAGTGATGCATTTTATTCATCAACACATCATTCTGAAAGTACAGATGTGTAGAAAACTAATGACTGAGCACAAAGCTGTTGAAGGTGTGACTCAAGCCTTGGTGGGCTGAATGGAATTATTTTGGGCCTGAGTTAGTGACCTTGTTATTTTGTTAATTTTTCCATTGAAATACTTGAACTTAGGAATATACATATGAAATAAATCTGAAACAAAAAAAAAAAAGACGGGGTGGGGGGCAGGCAGATAACAATGTTAACAAATTATTGCAGATTGTGTTCAAATATTACTTTTATCTACCCCGGTAAAATATATGGGAGGAAAGAACATACCCTGCATTAGCAACAGTTTTGAATTGAACTATGACACCATCGCTCTCTACCCAGGGCAACAGCTTACTTTTGTTTTTTTGTTTGTTTTGCAGTTTTTGGTGGGGACTGGGTTTAAAACTGCCACCTCTGGCATATGGGGCTGTCACCCTACTCCTTTGAGCCACAGGTGCCACCCCCCCTTACTTTTTTTTTTTTTGTAGAGACAGGGTCTCATTTTACCGTCCTCGGTGGAGTGCCGGAGTGCCGTGACGTCATAGGACTTACAGCAACCTCCAGCTCTTGGGCTTCCGCAATTCTCCTGCCTCAGCCTCCCGAGCAGCTGGGACTACAGGCGCCTGACACAACACCCAGCTACTTTTTGGTTGCAGTTCAGCCGGGGCTGGGTTTGAACCCGCCGCTCTCTGTATATGGGGCCGGTGCCCTACTCACTGAGCCACAGGTGCCACGCACTTTTGTTTTTTTAGTTAACATAGAAGAGGACTTAGACTACAAAATTTCTAAGTCCCTTTGCCCTGTACCCTCTGTTTGAAATTATTTGAGTGTAAAATGTGTGTTGTGAGATAATCAGTATGAATTCAGCTATATTGCTGGGCACAGGCACTCACGCCTGTAATCCTAGCATTCTGGGAGGCTGAGGTGAGTGGATTGCCTGAGCTCATAGGTTCAATATCAGCCTGAGCTAGAGCAAGACCTCACCTCCGAAAATAGCCGACTGTTGTGGGGGGCACCTATAGTCCCAGCTACTTGGGAGGCTGAGGCAAGAGAATCATTTGAGCCCAAGAGTTTGAGGTTGCTGTGAGCTGTGATATCACAGCACTCTACCAAGGGCGACAAAGTGAGATTCTGGAAAAAAAAAAAAAAAGACCAGCCGTTGGGTTGGGTGCCGATAGTCCAACTACTTGGGAGGCCAAGGCAAGAGAATCACTTTAGCCTGAGAGTTTGAGATAACTGTGAGCTATGACACCATGGCCCTCTACTGAGGGTGACAAAGTAAAACTGTCTCAAAAAAAATTCAGGTGAGGCACAGTGGCTCATGTATATAATCTTAGCACTCTGGGAAGCTGAGACAGGTGGATTGCCTGAGCTAGAGCTAGATCCTGTCTCTGAAAATAGCTGGTTGTTGTGTCTGGCAACTATATACTTAGCAGGCTGAGGCAAGAGGATCACTTTGTGCCCATGAGTTTGAAGTTGCTGTGAGTTGTGATGCTACAGCACTCTATGAGGGTGACAAAGTGAGACTCTGTCTCAAAAAAAAAAAAAAAAGAAAAGAATTCATCTATGAGATAGCAATTTGAATAAACATTCTTCAATCCGAATCAACCCATCTTGAGATTTGGCTAGGTGCTTAAGGCACACATGTTCTGTTCTTCTCAGGCAGTTCCCTGTGTGTTGGGTGATAGGTTCTTTTCTCCTTGATGCTTAGGTTCAGCAGACTGTGCAGGACCTTTTTGGCCGAGCCCCAAGTAAAGCTGTCAATCCTGATGAGGCTGTTGCTATTGGAGCTGCCATTCAGGGAGGTGTGTTGGCTGGTGATGTCACAGATGTGCTGCTCCTGGATGTCACTCCCCTGTCTTTGGGTATTGAGACTTTGGGAGGTGTCTTTACCAAGCTTATTAACAGGAACACCACTATTCCAACCAAGAAGAGCCAGGTAAGAGCCATACCTCTCTACATTGTTCTGTAGTTTAGGTTCTGGGAGGGGTATGATTGTAGTAAACTTTTGTAAGCTATTTCTAGAATACTGATCTGTTTTCTAGTTCAGACTAGTTGACTGTGAGTGGTAAGAATATCATATTTTGTTTGTTTTCGAAAACATTATGTGTCAGCTAGCAGTGACACTGTAGGGAGGACATGAATAGTCAGTCTTCACAGAATTAACAGTTGTGTGATGAGACTGAATTTTTGTAGTCTTAAGTTTTCAAAGATGGTAAAAAAAAGAATATACCTGGATGTGGTGACTCAACACCTATAATCCCAGAACTTTGAGAGGCTGAGATGGGAAGATGGCTTGAGGCCAAAGGTTCAAGCTCAGCCTAGTTGACATAGTGAGACCTTATCTCTATGAGAAATTTAAAAAATTAGCCAGGCATGGTGGTATGCATCTATAGTCTACCAACTTGGGAGGCTGAGGTAGGAGGATCACTTGAGCCCAGGAGTTTAAAGCTGCATTGAGCTGTGAGTGCACCACTATACTCCAGCTCAGGCAATAAAGCAGGATCCTCTCTCAAAAAGAAGAAAAGGAACTGTCTAGCCAAGACATGTAGGGGTAGTGTGTTTGTCTTATGGGTGAATGAATGATAGTGGTATTGATTTCTCAGTTACAAACAGGATTATTTGAGCAAGGCTTGGTTGTGATTAGGAATTTATTTCTAGAAATTTCCCAATCTTAATATTTTTTTAAAAACCTATAGCTGTTGCTGTATTTGTGCAGTGATGTACTTATTAACACATCATTCTGACGGTGTGTGATGACTTCCTGTGACTGAGTACATGATATATCTCCTGTCTCTGATCCTTGTGTTTCAGCATTTTAGCTCCTTGTCTTGAAGCCTTCTGTGCCAATGCTGCATCTTTGTACGAATGCATTTACTCAGTTGAAACAATATTCTTTCCCTTTTGCTGTACAAATCCTACTACCATTCCCTCTGAAGACATAGTAATAGTGTGAAGTAGGACCCTTCCAATATTAGGATATGAATTTCTTTTTCAGACTTGTTTTTTGACTAAATGTATAAGGGAAGTTGTTTAATCAGATTGCCAATCCAGGAAGTTTCTTTCCTCCCTAGGTGTTTTCTACGGCTGCTGATGGACAGACTCAAGTGGAGATTAAAGTATGTCAGGGTGAGAGAGAGATGGCTGGAGACAACAAACTTCTTGGACAGTTTACTTTGGTAGGTACTGTGAATTCTCAATACCATGCTCTTCAGTCTCTTCAAAGTTAGATGATACTCTAACCCTTAAAGATAATACTATAAACTGCTGACATACACGTAGATGCTATGTTATCTTGAGATGAAGGTAGGCAGATAAATTCCCATGGCTTCAGTTTTTACCTGGAAGCATTGCTTGTTCCTTGTGCCTTAATGCACTTCATGAAGAAGTTTCTAAAACTGCCAGATAGAGTATTCTGTATCTGCAATCTCATTTACTCAGGAGGCTGAGACAGAAGGATCACTTGAGCCCAGGAATTAGAGGCCAGTCTACGCAATGTAGCCAGATCTTGTCTCAAAAATGAAAAAAAAAAGGAAAGTTTCAAATAATTTTTCTGCCTGGTCTTGTGTAGGTAGCAAAATAATTTTTATTTTTTAAAAAGTTTAAGAGCCAAGAAAATGTTTAGAAACAAGGCTAACTCCGAAATTCCTGATTTCTATTGATTACTCATTTAAAAAACATTTTATACTGTCTTGTCAATTAATGTCAAAATTAAAGTTTCTTGTCAGCACTGCTTCTTGGTTCTTGATGAAATGAATAGTCAAGATGTTGGCTCTCATTCAGTGTCCCCAGGTACAACCCATAATGGTTATTTGATAAGGCTACTTTCACTGGTATAGCCTTGTTGATTTCAGGTACCAATGAAACTAATACCCTTACTTAAAAGTAATGTTTTTGTAACATTAAGGTACCAGTTGTCCCTCTCCAGGAACCAGGTAACTTCAACAGAAGACCATATAGCTTAGGAAATTATAGCACTGGACCTCTTTGTAAAAGGAACTTACTCTTTTCACTTATTTTTTTTTTTTTTTCTTTTTTACCCCCTGCCTCTAGTAGACTTTTATTTTTTTTTTATTTATACGTAGTTTGTTTTTTTTTATTGTTAAATCATAGCTGTGTACATTAGTGCAATCGCCTGTACCCATTCTAAGATGCACCATAGATATGGCCCCACCCATTACCCTTCCTCCACCAAAACCTCCCCCCTCCCTTCCCCTTCCTTGGCCCTTTCCCCATAGTCTTGTGCTATAGTTGGGTTATAGCTTCATGTGAAAGCTATAATTTAGCTTCATAGTAGGGCTGAGTACATTGGATACTTTTTCTTCCATTCCTGGGATACTTTGCTAAGAAGAATATGTTCCAGCTCCATCCATGTAAACATGAAAGAGGTAAAGTCTCCATCTGT
>CAUYPK010034761.1:0-26620 GCA_963574355.1 Loris lydekkerianus | reverse complement strand
TTTGGGAATCTTACCCGTCATTGGTGCTATGGAGGGCAGTGAAGAATAATAGTTAGATTCTTGGTTAATGAGCCGGTGATATGGGACCTCGACCTGATTTAACTGCCTCTAACCTTTTTTAAGGATACAGGGCCCAAAGGTGAAGGGTAAATAAGGGTAGCAGGGGAAGAAGTTAGGGTAAAAAACCATGTAGGCCCGTCCACAGGGGATTTTCTAAAATTTATTTTCTTCTCTTTTCTAGATCTTCTTGGAGTGTTTTGATCTTGTTTTGCATGACTCTGTTGGCATAAAAGTAGCACTTCTCCTGCAAAAATAAACAGATGCCTCCCTTTTTGGCAATTAATAGGTCTAATCCCCTTCTTGTTGGGGCAAGTATTTAAAGTCTCTTGCCAAAACCCAAATGGGTTTTTTCTCTCTCTCTTTTTTTTTTTAATTGTTAAATCATAGCTGCTTTTGAATTGCTTTTCGAATTTCTAATTCCAAATTTTCCTCCATTCTATTAATCTTGTTTGCAATCCAAATTCTGAATTCGATTTCTGACATCTCAGCCAGCTGTTTATGAATGGGATCTTCACTTACATCTGCCATATCTTTCCTTGGGGTGGTTGATCTATTCTGGTTATTCATGTTACCAGAGTTTTTCCACTGATTCTGCCCCATGATTATTTTACACCGTTTGACTTTTCCCCTGGAGCTTTGTTGAGGACCCATATGGTTCTCCGGCCTGAGAAACTTGGGACCTGCTTGGTGTGGTGGGGCTAAGTGGCTCTGTCTTGTTTTCAGCTGGTCTCGGTCTGACACTAGTGAAACAATGAAACAGTTACTGTGGGTTGAAGTCTCAGCTGTAGAGAAATACCAGCAATTAAGTCACCCTGACCCCACAGGTAACAATTGGAAAAGGAAAATCAAACCTTCCTTCAATCACACACCCAGGGCACCACTTGAATAGTCCTCGGGCGATTGGCTCATTTTAAAAGGTCCAAATCAATTGTCTCAGTCAGCAACTGTTTCAGGTGGGAGAGTTTAAAAGGTCTCTGGCAACTAGATTGCAGGGGTCTGCTGAAAACTCAAGTATGACTTGCCCCGGTGCTCTGTGAAGTCAGGAGGATCCACCCAGAAAATAGATTAGTCTGGGAAGTTTGATGCCTCCTTCCCCACCTTGCACCCCTATCACACCCAGTCACTGATAACCCCACAGTTGGCTGACCCAGTAGCCTGTAGTGAACAGATACTCCAGGTGTTTGCACCTGCCTGAATCACAAGGAAATCTATTTCTGCTCAGCCAGACCACTGTGCTCTGCCTCTATCTAACAGGGGGAGGTGAAGCTTGACAACCTCGGGCACTAGATGGAGGCTGTGGTGTGTTCACTCAGTTCCAGCCCCACCTCTGATTGATGTTACTGACAGAACAAAACAACTTTGTGGAAATTTGTTTCTGTCTCTGCCAATTTCTCCTGCAGAAGGGAAGCTGTTTTGAGTTCCCAGAACCTGTTCCTCAGGCCCTGTCTGTGCTGCTGTATGGTCTCAGCTGTTTGTATTTGTAGCATGGTTGCCTGTCAGTTCCAGCCTCTGCCTGCCCTTCTTTGTTTAAGCTGATGGTTCCTTGGGGGCTGGGTGTGTCTTAGTCTCAGTAAAGCGGTCCTCTGGGTCAGCCCCGCCCTGGGAATCTCCTGGTTCTCTTTCTAGTCCCCACACTCCACCCAGGCCGGTACCACCTCAGGCAAAACCTTTACTCACAGGGCCTGCGTTTCCGTCCCAGATCTGTTTCGCAGTGGTTGCCACCTGAGAAGATGCCCAGCCTCCTCTGGTTGCCCAGAGAGACAAGGAGGTATGACTTCAGAATATCCAGGGGTGAGCCCTATTCTTGCCAAAAATGGCTGCTACTCTTTGGCTCAGGGCACCGCCACTCCAGCATGGTTCCCTCTCAGCTGACCATTCCCATGCCACAGAATCCGCACTGACCAGCTGCAGTCCAGGCCATGTCCACACCCCTCAAGAAATCACCCAAGAATCTGGACTCCTGGGGCACAGGACTCTAGACCTCAGAGTGAGTGGAGAGGAGTGCTGGGAGCTCAGAATTATAGGTAGAGAATATATAGTTTTACATAGTTTTATGCCTGGCAGGAGAGTGCCATGGCACCCTAGTAGGAGAGGTAGGTACAGTTTTTAGAGGGTCTCTCCCGTGGAGTATAGTGGGAGGAACTTTGAACTCTGCTTATTTGTTTGTGGGGCACTCTGAGCCATTCTCATGGGAGAGGGGACCCCCATCCACTTGGTGATGGATTTTGTACCTTTTGTTTGTATCCTTGGGGTTGCATCTCACCTCAGTGGGGTTGATGTGCGTTCTTCAACCTTCTCTCTTGGTCCAGCTCTAATCCACCAGGTTACTTGCTAAATTTCTGTCCTTCAACTCTCCTTCTGGATGGGAGGCTCTGTGGAAAGCTGGCTTTAGTCAGCCATCTTGTCTCCACCCCTCCCACCCCCCATGATTTTTCTTATCTTTTTTCTTTTTGTGTGGTTTTTGAGTTTTGAAGAATAGAAACTCACCTTTAGATATCATCTATACTGTTCTCTGTGTTGACCTTATCTCTTCTGGAGACTTTTGTTCTAGAGATTTCATTTTATGAGTGATAGCAGTGAAGTAGAAAAACTCCCAAAGATGGTGGCCAAGATGGTAAGGGGTCTGGAGAAGCAAAGAACTCATTAACCCAACAACTGGGCCATGTTTTCAAGTACATCAATGTATTCCTGCAACCTTTACTAACCCACATTCAAAAGCATTTATTGGGGACATACAATATACTATGTCCTATGAACAACAAAATGCTGGAATGGAGTTTGGGTCAGAAGTTGAAGTGAGGCCATGAAAATTCTTTTCAAGCTTGAGAAAGGCTGTCTTGTGAACGGGTTTTACCCTTTTTCCTGACTAGCTCCACAAAGCCAAACCAAAACCAATGGAGAGAATTTGAGTGAAGCAACTTTCCATAAAGAAAAAATTCATAATTCTTAGAATGGTCCAACCATTGAGTGAGCCACCTTGTAGAATTGTGAATCCTCATGTCTTAAAAATTCTTTCAGAGGCTAGAAAGCTCTGAGTTCCTTTTGAAATATGATTTTCTGTGGTTCTATAATATAACACATCCTTTAATAGTCAGATATTCATTGCTTTGTGTCTGCCTCCTCTTTCATTTTATTTGGACCCTTGTCAAAGGCACTTGGCTTGATAAAGCACCATCAGAAACTACAAACCCCTCATGTGAATGACACATTCTGTCATATTAAGAGCGAGAGAAAATTATAATAAACATTTAAAAAATTAATTATTTAGTCCTAATTTAATATTTGCTGACTGAATAAAAGATACTTCAAGAATTCATCTGAGGAGAGGATAAACTCATCACTTGGGAAAGAAGTGGACATGAAAGTAAATTATAAGCAGTTTGTGAGTTACGCTGTTGCTACTGTTCCTGGAATTGATTTCGGGTCAACAAGCACCTAGCATGTGCTGGATACTGTTTTAGATCCTAGAGCAGTACAAAAAGAGGTAAAATCCTTGCTATGGTGCAGTGAACATTCTACTAGGCAGAGAAAGATAATAAATGCAGTAGTTAATTAAAGTATTAAAGGTTAAAGTTGTGAAAGTTGTAAATTTGATTTTAAAAAAAGAAAAAGCAGGGTAGGGAGAATCAGGTACACCAGGATAGAGGGCTTCATAATGTAAAATGAAGAGGTCAGGTTGGGTATTCGTGAGGGGATGACTTTGACCACAAACTTCCAGGAAGGATAGGGATCCTTACTGCTGCTTTCCCACCCTGAGGAACAGGCTAGCATTGTTCTTTCTGATCCCTTTTCCTGTCAGTGAGGCCATGTGACCAGTCCTGGCCAATGAGCTAAGAGAGGAAGCAATCACATCCTATCTGGGTATGGGCACGTAAAAGGGCATTGAATTTGATGAATTTGGATATCAATTCTGACAAGTTCACTTACCAATCATGTTACACTAAAGCCTGAGAAGGGTGCAAGTCTTGGCTCTGCTATGCCAATCACGGGGCTCTTTTAAGTTGTTGGCTTTATTCACGTAGCCTGACTCCTTTTACTGGCATTCTTAACACTTCTGTTCAAACTGAGTTAGCTAAAATTTACTGAGTGTAGGGCCTCTTTGTAACTAATAATCAAGGGTTTAATTTCATGGAGAATTCAACTTAAAGTACCTCAAAAAATGAGATTGTTCATACTTTTATTGCATCTTTTTTTTTGCATTGAGAGTATAACTTTATTTTATTTTTTATTATTAAAGATATTATCATGTTATTTCATTTAAAATATCTGAATAGTAATATTCACCAGGAGTTTCTTCTTTTTTTTCATAAAGTCATTTGTACATAAATCATAAATACATTTATGACATTATGGGATTCAATGTGTTGATTATTTGTACAAATTGGAGTGCTTACATCCTACTAATCAACATAGCTTTCACCTCATTTACCCAATTATAGCATTAAGGCATTTGTGTTCTACACCTGATAGATCCAACTTATACTTGCAATGTGCTCCATAGGTGTGATCCCCCTATTAACCCTCCCTCTATCAACCCACCTCTCTCCCTTCCTCTCTTTCTCCCCTTCCCTCCTTCATCCTAGGCTATAGTTGTGTTTCACTTTTCATATGCAAGTGTGAGTGATTATAAATTGCTTTCACAGTTGTACTGAGTACGTTGGATACATTTTTTTTTCCATTCCTGAGATACTTTACTAAGAAGACTTTTTTCCAGCTCCATCCATGTAAACATAAAAGAGGTAAAGTCCTCTTTATGTATCTGTAATTTGGGGGAATGGCAAAAAAAAATGGTATAACCTCAAAAAAAAAAAAAGGTAAAGTCTACATTTTTTTTTTTTTTTTTTTTTTTTTTTTTACTGCTGTATGTATTCCGTGGTATACATATACCACAATTTATTAATCCATTCACGGGTCTATGGGTACTTGGGCTTTAGCACCTCTGTCATACTTAGAGACCTGGAAAAATTAGTACTTCATTTTATACGGAAACAGAAAAAACCTCTAATAGCCAAGACATTACTCATAAATAGAAACAAATTGGGAGGAATCACACTTCCAGAGTTCAGACTATACTATAAATCAATAGTGATCAAAATAGCATGGTACTGGCACAAAAATAGAGAGGTAGATGTATGGAACAGAATTGAAGACCAAGAGGTGAACCGAGACACTTATTATCATTTGATTTTTGATAAACCTATTAAAAATATAAATTGAGGTAAAGAGTCCGTGTTCAATAAATGGTGCTGGGTGAATGTGCTGGTGACCTGTAAAAGACTGAAACTGGACCCACACCTTTCTCCTCTAACAAAAATTGACTCCCGCTGGTTAAAGGCTTAAACGTAAGACATGAAACAATAAAAATTCTTAGAGAGAATGCAGGGAAAACACTTGAAAAAATTGGCCTAGGAGAAAACTTTATGAGTAGGACATCCCAGGCAATTGAAGCAACATCAAAAATACATTACTGGCATTTGATCAAATTAAAAAGCTTCTGCGCTGCCAAGAACGCACTAAGTCTTGCATCCTTTTATAGTCATTATACTGTGACAAGCTCTCTATAAACTAGAGGTTATTAGTTGATATGTGCTTGTTCCCAGAGTACCAAACACCCTTCAAAGACACATTGCCAGGTTTACATACAAGCTGTGTATATACTAACTTTGTAACAACCGAGGACCCATAATTTTACAGCTATGGCTGTCAGGTGGAATGCTGAGCTGAGTAATGTGACTACGTCTTGCTGTAGGTCAGAAATGCAGAATGTTGTGACTAATCAAACAAATAACCAGTGTAATATCTTGTATTTTTTATAACATGTGAGAACATTGCCTTGTGAGTTAATAAGATAATGGAGTCAGGCAGTGACCAAGTCTCCTCAAACATGACACAGATTTGGAGGATAACAGCCAACCAAGGTGTACATCAATGTGAATGCTTTTATGGGCACTGGGAGACTCTCCAGTTTTATCAGGAATTGTGTTCTCCTCATGGACAATTTGTTCAGGAACATTTAGTATTTAGCATTCTGTCAACAATTCCAAATATTTAATTCAAAAATTCTAACAACACATACAGACATAGGCCTGTCAGATGGGGTCATTTTTTCAAATATGAGGTGTGTGGGTCTAGGGTCTAATGAGAAATGAGACTCCTCTGACAGGGGACAGAACTGCAAACCCCACTTTGCCTCCCAGTTCAGAACTTATACTTTCCATCCTCTATTGTCTCAGCTGATAACCCCACAATGTTATTGGAGGCACCCCCTGCTGCTTATTCTCACTATCCTCCTCCTGGCTCCAGCGTCAGGAAGATAAGCTCCATTTCCCTGTGCTGTCACTTTAAACCTACAGCAGCCATTGTTGGGGGAACCAGGCACTTTTGGAAGTATGAGGTAGTCTGGGTATCCATAAGCATCATTACCAAACATCAAAAACTGTTAAAAATGCAATCATTATTGTACACTTGGTGTGTGCCAGTATTAGGCACTGAGATAAAGCCATGAAATAAAAATGTTCTGATGTCAAAGAACAGCAGAGCTGTTGTTTCTAAAGTTCTCTGGGTTCTGAGAATCATATTCTTACCTACCATGTATTTAACATAGAGGACATTCCTGGACAGGAATATGATCCTCATTGTTAGCAAAAATACAAAGGAAAGAAACCAAACATCCTGAGACGGAGAACACTTTGATGGCAAAGGTATTTCCCAATGGCTGAGATGGAAACTGGATCCTTAGCAGCAGATGAGACTAAACAGAATTCAAAAGAGATAAATTTGGCACAAAGTGAAAGATGAGTCTGTCTTGCGTTCTTCCATCTCAAACCCATGACTAGAAGAATTTTATTTTCTTGGGGATTTTTGTTTGTTTTTTATGTCCCTATAACAAACATAGCACAATGCCCACAATGCAACACTTGGCTGTAAAATGTCTTGCATTCATTTCTATTTGTTTTATTCTCATTAATCTTATCTCCTCCCCTTCCTCTAAAATGTAATCTCCAGGGAAAGGAAAATATAAAATTTTATTCTATAAATCCCACAGTAACTAGAATAAACTTGAAGTAAATACCAAGTGCTCAATAAATATGTATTGATAAATTATGGGTTTATTTAATACAAATATATGGCTAAGCCCCATGCCTGAATCTAGGGAATGTAAATATATCTTTTCCTCAAAGGGTAGGAGGAGTAGGAAAAAAGTAGTTCAAGGTCCATATAAAATTAAATAGAAATGCTGAGCATTAATAATAATAATGTCATATAGTAGAAAAAAATCAAGAGCAACCTCTGCTATATGATAAATAAATGATACACTATAATCTGTGTAACTGCCTTGAGTTTATTGTTTCATGAACAGCTGGACACAAAATGACAGAGAATTTTGTCTTATCTGGAGTGAAAAGTAATACTCTCATTTATTTTTTTCCTCCTTTGTCCTGCTGTCTCTTTTGGATAGGGACATGATTAGCTGGAGTCTAAATGTGTGGCACAGGACAGATTTAGAAGCACTTAATCCGTGCAGTGGGAGCCCAGCGCAAGGACAGTGGGCAGGTGGTAACAGGTTCAGACCCCAGGCATTTCATCTGATTGGTGGACATGGGTAGAAAGCTGGTAACCATCATGAGTCAGGGAGGCCAAAGGTCAAGCATGGACCATGAGAGCAGCTGGGAAGATCCATCATCCAGCAGGTTAGAGCAGCGAAGGTGGAAGTGTGAAACGAGGCGCCAAGACAGGGTCTGGTCTGGGTGGGGAGGGTTTGTAACATCACTTTGTGTTCCTTTATATGGATGGGGTACATATGATGAGAGAAAGCTTGAGTCACTAGTAAAGATCACTGACAGAACAAGGGAAAAGCCTGAGTTTGATTCTAGCTTCTCAAGACAGACCTGAATGAGCCAAGCTTAATAGTACCAAATTAAGATAGACATTGAGAATGACCTGAACTTCATTCCCAAAGGTTTACCCTTTCATGGCCATGACTGTGAGCTGTCTTCACTCAAAACAAAGTGCCTGGGTAGGATTTCAGATGTGCTGGGAAGACTCTTCTCATTAGTTTGTGGCTGATACCTAAAAGACATTTTTTGGTATTAGATTTTGTTTTAAAAAGGGCTATGCCACGCAGAAAAACACAATAAGGTTTTAGCTGACAGCTTACATTAGTGAGGATGTTCTTCAAATCCTTCCATTCATAGTGAGAAGCAGAGAATAGGCCTTGATAGATGCAAAGTGTGTCTGCTGGTGCCAGTCCCACATCCCCCAGCCTGACTGCCTCCCCCAATACAAGCTGACAACTTCTTATTGCAAGTCCCTGAGACCCTGCCCCAATGCTGTAGGTTAGTGCCCATGGTAACTGCAATTGGTGATGCAAGGAGTTAGTGGATGGACCATTCTTCTCTCTTGGTGCAACAGCCCTGAGGTATGATCTACATGGTCTTCTAGTAGTCCCCACTACGTTGGACTTCACTTGTCCTTAGCAGGAACCTACTCCGAAATGCACTCTGTGTTGGCTTCCTTCTCATCACCTTTCCTATTTTTCTATTGGTGCTGGCATTGCTCCACCTCCCAAATAAATTACAGTAGAACTTCTGTAAGTTGGCCACCCAAGGAACTGTAACAAACACCTCAACACATGGAGGTGGCCAACATAAGGAAATAGGCATACTGTACTGATGCACACATGTGGTGCATGTCTGGTCTATAAAAATTAGGTCCAACTTAAGGAGGTGGTCAGTGTAGGGAGGTGGACAACTATGGAGGTTTAGTGTATATTCCTTGACTTATTAACTTCTTTTGGGAAAACTCCACCCAAGATAGGAAAGAAGCAAAGAGGTAGAATGTAGAGAAGACACTTCGTGCTGCCTTCACAATTTCATTGAGATCTTCCCTGATCCCTCCTTGTGTGCATGGATGCTACCCAGTATGATCCACAGAACTATGAGTCATTTGATTCAATCACTTCACTTCATAGACTAAGAACTCAATCTGAGAGACTAAATGATTCCTTCTAGTCTGCTCCATCCAGTCTTTGCTGCTCAGACAGTGAGTAGCAAAACTTGGACGAGAGCCCAGATGTGCTTATTTCCTCCAGTGAACTATTACTTTAGGAAGAAAGGACATGCTCACTGGATCTTTATCATAAAAATAGTATCATGGGCACTATCACTAAGAATTGAAACTGATGTTTGTTTGGTCCATGTCTCATCCATCCTTAGATCTTTCTATGAGGTCCTAAGGAGTGGACAAGTCCAGAGCCTGTCAAGAGAAATCAGACTCAAGTAATAATGTAGCTAATAATGTAAGGTAATAAACAAAAAGATGGAGTTACTGGATGCTAGCCCAGGCTAAGTCCATATCTAGACCTTAGGTTTCACTCAACAAAACCAACAAATGCAAAAATGCTCTAAAAAGGTGAGAAAGCCCCAAAGAAAGCCTTATTGATTTTAAGCCTTATTGATGGAAATTTAGCTTTCAGCAGGGATAGCAGGTAATTAATTTACGGCAGAAAAAATGCCTTCCTTTGTGCATATGTAAGGTAAAACAATGCTGTAGCAATTTCCCCTCTCTGCTTCTTACACACTTGCTTACCCTGCAGCTCAAATGATGGATCCTACTTCTAGGTAAAGAACATCGTGGATGCCTCTACTTGCAAATCAAGCTGTGTTTGCAGGGCCTAACCAAGTTACAAGAGCAAAGGGAAAAGTAATTCTTGTCAGAGCAAGCAGCTCTTGTCAGCACTTCCCCAAGGGAAATGCCCTCTGTTGTGTAGACATTTTAGTGATTGGCTAGTCTAGTTTGAGTTCTCTCTAACAATGGTTGTTGTTTTTCCCCTAGGAAGCAATTCTAGGAGCTAAAAAGACCAACCTAGCCTAAATCCTGGAGAAATAAGGAAATTCACTACTTGAATGGAATTACAGGCTGATAGTTAGCTGTAATTCATAACATTACAAAAACATCCAGCTACTGGAAAGTGACTTTAAAAGTATCAGCAAAACTTGCTATTATAAAAAGCTACCTAAACCAGAAACCAAATCCCTTTTAGGGAGTTTAGTCATTAGGTAAACTCTATATTGCAGTATTCACCAGGAATCATACAATTGCTTAAATAAAAGCATGATTTTTTTTTTTTTCTATTTATGTAATTGAAGTATGTAAGGGTTTCAAGCTGAGGCGGACCAAGGAGATCTAACAATATCAGAATAAGATTTTCTCCATCCTTCTATTCTACTTTACTATGTATTGATTTCATTTTGAGTGGCTCCATTCATTGTAGAAGTAGCAGTAAAAATAGAATGACTCTCACAAAACTCTCAAAGGTCTTGTCACTGCCTCATTTACTCTGATTGGCTCAAATTTTTATCCCTGAACCAATCACAGTAGCCAGGGCAATGAGAAGCTATGATTGGCAATGCTTGAGTCATCTTCCTTTTCCTGGAAGTGGAGCTAAAATCAAGATGGCACACAAACCATAAAGACTTAAATAAACAGAGGAAGTATTTCCCAGGAGAAATGAAGTTTCCCTGCCAGGTGAAGAGGAAGCAGGTGTTGTGTGCAATAAAACCATCAATACCACTACTCTCTAGACTCAACTTTTTCTTTGATGATGTGTATGTATTTGTGGTAAGTGGTGACCAAGAGCAGAAGAGAGAGTCACAGATTAGTGAACAGAATAACTAGGTCTTTGAAGAAAGTCCAATAGTCTATAAAGAAAGCCTTAATCAGGAGCTAGAAAGGCTCAATGTAGGCCAAGTCAGAAATCAAGTTGGATCCTATATCTTAGCACAGATTATACCCTGAGTGAAACAAAATCCTCTTCTCTTTGGGAAATTAAAACTTAACTATGACATTGGCAAGACAATTTCCTTTCTGGACTCAATGTCAGCACCTGTAAAATGACATCAAAGAGTAAAGAGGATTTAGATCAACTAAGATTCCATTATGCTGTAAATTTGTGTTATATTTATAATGTTTTGCAAATTTTGTTATTCTAGGACAAGTCTAATAAGAATCAAGCATAAGAAAAATGGAATTAAATACATTACTACTTCCTCATATTTTTGGATTCTATTTATGTGATAATGGGCTTGCAAGGAATCCCTTGCATTGTCAATGGCACAAACTAAGATCACCAATAGTGAAGTCCATGACTCTGATTGTCCCTGTGATTCCTGGGGGTGGGGAGGCCAAAGTGAATGGATCAGCTGTGACATGGCCAGGGTCTTTCATCATACTGACCTTCCCTGGGTCAGTTCAAGCAGATGTGTGATGTTCTTGTTAACAAGGCTAAACTTCTGGCTGAAAAGGAAAACTTTAGTTTGGTACCTACTTATATAGCACAGTCTAAACAATCCACTAAACTGAAGTTCTTTTATTTCTTCTGTTTTATTTCTGGAAGTCCTTGGGGTTAAATGGCGTTTCAACTATTGTTTGCCAAGGCTGACACCAGCTATAGATCTGTTTTCCTCTTTGCTTATAGTGGTTGTAGGAGTTTTCACAAGGTCTGGGTCTTAAATGTGTGATTTCTCCACAACTGTGAACGTAACATTTTGTCATACTGTCTTTGTTCCTTAAGTCACTCACAGAGTAGGAAATATATGGCCTAGAGAATGAATATTTTTTCAGGGCAGAATACTGTCAGTCAACAGATGCCTGTTTTGGGACTATCAGAATCCAAGAGTTAGAGCAATGTCCTCAGATCCAAATTTATGATTACTTCTGAGTAGGGTTTTAGGCCTTGCCCACAGGAGTCTGGCTCACTTAATTCTCTATGATTTCCTTGATAATTCAATTCATTTTTCCTCTTGAACATCATTTGCTCCTTACTGAACACATCCCAGAATCCCTTGAGAATGTTATTCTTGGTGTATGTTACTCAAGCACAGCAATTTCAAGAATGGTTTTTCCAGAATTGACTATGTGATAAACGCATTTAAAGGCCTTTCCCAGCAAGAAGCTTTAGAGGTGCATTAGCTGAATTCTTAAGATCTCCTTAGTTATGATCTTTTTTTTTTCATTTTATAATTTTCAATATTTTAATCTAAACCAAAACATTATAGAACTCAGGGCTGAAAGGAGTGTTTTGTGTTGGAGACATGTAAAACACTATTTTTCATGTTTCACAGACTACGTAATAGTTTCACAATTGTAGTCACTTTATTGTTAGATAAAAGTGAGTACTAATGAAAAAGTATGTGTAAAGAATAGGAAGGAGAAACAAATACTTCTAAATTTTCTCCTAGTTTTTTTTTTTTTTTTAATGTGTCTACTACTTTGAAAATAATCAAAAAGTGTCATATTTGGTCAATTTCTATAAGATAAAGGGCTTGAAGGCATGACTCATATTAGAAACATAAATGGAGTTATAAAATATACTCAACAGGTGCTGAATGAAGGTAATGAAATAGATTTGCAAGCCAGTCCCTTTACTTTCATTTATTCCACACACTGGCTCCTCTCTGTCCTGCAACAATGAGATGGTGTAAAGATAGCAGGGTATAAAAAAAAATGCTTGGGATTTGGAATAACAACAATGGCTTGTTCTCCTTAAATTGGGGTGATGATATCTATATGCTAGGTCTATTATGAGCAATAAATGAGATATAGGTATGTGTAAAGAACTAAAAATGCTACATGGCTATACAAGG
The DNA here is from genome assembly GCA_963574355.1 of Loris lydekkerianus. NCBI lineage: Eukaryota > Metazoa > Chordata > Mammalia > Primates > Lorisidae > Loris > Loris lydekkerianus. Next base: position 13,916 of record CAUYPK010034761.1, on the reverse strand, counting down.
TCACCCTTCTAGTTACCAGGTAACAGTAGTCTCAGGAAAGACAGTAATACAAATTATGGGTTGTTTTTTTTTTAACTAATTGAACAATTACTTGTTTACCATTTGGGGATAAAAATGTCTTCATTAAGCTCACATTGTACTGAAGGAGGCAGATAAATCTTTAAAAAAAAAAAACAACAGTAAAATATATGGGTTCTTGATAAGTGCTAAGAAGAAAATAAAGTAGGTAAAAACAGAGAGAATAAAGAAAAAAATGTGCTGTTTTTGATGATGTGGTCAGAAATACCTCTTTGTGAAGATGATGTTTGAGCAGAGATCTAAGTCAAGAGAGGGAATGAGCCATGGCTGATATTTGTGGGAAGCACTCTCCTGATAGTCATAACAGCAAGGGCAAAGGCCCTGAGGCCTGTTGCCTGTGGACAATGGGTTTGGAGGGAACTGCATGAGGCACAGAGTGTTGGTAAATGGGGTCCAGGAAGCAGCTGGGGCAGATCTTCCAAAGCCTTATAGGTCATGATAAGGAGACATTTCACAGTGAGTTTATTTCATTTATTCTTGCCTTTATCAATTTCACTATTACATGTGCATCAGGGCTATGATAAGAACAACCCAACAGAAATACAAAATTTTCAATGATCTTACTCAGTTTTTATTATAGCAGAAGTATGCATAAAGTTCAAAAGGGAACATAAAAGAGTCTCTGAAATCTGAGAAAATCAAGAAATATTTTTCAGGAAATCAGCTTTGAGAAGTGAAGGTTGAATCATTTTCTAGGAAGACAAAAAGTTGGGGAACATGTGAGGTGGGAAAAACATGCCAGGTGACAGCAATCAGACATGAAAGAGTGTGGCATGGCCAGCAACACTAATGGTGTCTGATAAGAAGGCCTGCGATCCAGCATGTGATGTTTTTTTTTTTGTTGTTGTTTTTTTTTTTTTTACATTGTATTGGACAAGTATGTATTAGACATTACCTATGTTAACATTGTTAGAATACTATTGGAAACAAGTTTAAAATAATTTTTTTCCTAAGTGCAGCATGGTGCCACCAGAATAACTGAGTTATCATTAAATTTCCTCAGTTAACTTTTATTTTATTGGGCCACAAACTCCCACACAAGGCTAAATCACTGTACCAGTGCTCAGGAGAAGTGACAGCATAAAGATTGATGTCTATACCTGGCTTTCCACCCTGATCCTAGATACTTCACCCAGTGATAGAACTTTGCTTTAATTGTCTTCTCTGGCAGACTTAACAGCCAATCTCTCATGGCTGATGTTAACAGTAGCAGTCAAAGACCTTTGGCCCTTATCTTCTTCATTCTATCATTAGTTTAAAACTTCCCTAAAATCTTGCCTGTCACTTTGCCAGTCATCTCAGGAAGAAAGACTCTCTACTAGCTGATTTTCTCAGAAGAGTGACACCTGCCACTTGAGTTTCCTTGCCAGATTGGAAATAAATAACATCATGTGTTATGATTTCCAGCTCAGCCACACATTAGCTGTGTGCCCTGGGACAAGTGACCATATTTTATAAATTTATGAAGCCCAACATTGTAAGATGCATCCTTAAAATAGAAATGTTAACATATAAAAGAAAAGAGAAAGGACCAACATTTTACAAGGTGCCACCAATTTTAGGATGTATGTGTATTTCAGGATGTTAAAATGTGAAAATTATATTTGTTTAAAAATCTGAAAAATACATACTTAGTTTTTTGAGGTTCAGTTCCTACCTAATAACATTATTGCGAAGATAAAGAGGAAAATATATGTAACACAAGATATGATATATAAGAGGTACACAAAAATGTGCAGAGACCAGTAAGTTTCTATACTTCCTTATTTTCTGTTTTAAAGGAGTTTCCTTTCCCCACCTTTTGAACACAATTAACATTAATATGAGAAGTTTTATGTCATGCATTTCTCCCAATAAATGGTTCCTGGTCTTACTCCACCTCTTCCTCCATGCTAGACTGGCTCCTGGCACTTTTTCACATGTAGAAGGACTTTTATCTATGAAGAAAAGTCCATATGGTTGGAGTGTTCCTCAAACACCCCTAAATTTTGGAATAACCACTGTGACTCTGAGGTTTAGTGAGCATACTGTAATTGACAAAGGGCTTTTTTCAGGGAGCTTCCCATTGGTCACACAGCCCTTGAGATAATTCAATGACTTCTTTGTAGGTATGAGGTTTCTGATAGTTATTCAATATTTCATTCATATGGCTTTGGTGGGAAAAATACGAGATTTCCTGTAAGGCAGGGTTTACAATGACACTTGGGGTTGGATAGTATTTTGTTGTGGAAGGCTGTCCTGTGCGTTGTATGGTGTTAGCAGAATCTCTGGTACTGGTGACCAGATGCTGATAGCACTCACCAGTCATCTCCAAATGTGATCAAATATCTCCTACAGGAATCAAAATCGCCCATGTAAAGAGCTATTGTGTTAGAGCATCAGAAGCGTGTATACTGAAATCCAGGCCTACAGTCTGTCCCTCGGAACCTGTGTATATGAAAACTCAGCCCTCCTTATACAGGAGTTTTGCATCTCATTAAATTACTATATTTTCAATTGGCATTTGGTTGAAAAAAAATTTTGTCTAAGTGGACCCACACAGTTAAACCCATGTTATCCAAGGGTCAACTGAATTATCCATTATAATTTTCCCCTGGAAACCTGAAGGGAGATCTTTGCACAGCTGGCTCTTCAAACAGCCTGGCTGCTGATTGAAACTCAGCATTGCACACTCATAGGCAGGGTGAGATGTGAGACACCATGTGCATATGATCCCACAAAGAGGGGGCAGCACACGCATCACATTATAGATAGGAAATAGAAACATACAGAGATGGTAAGGAACTTGACTGAGTCCACATTCAGGTGGGTCATGGCACTGAAATTTGCCTGGCCATGCAGGTCCGGAGCCCAGCTCTGGTCACTGCTACAGGCCTGGAGGAGAGTTTCTATCTTCCTGAGCAAACACCCACTGACCACTCAGTGGGCCAGGCTCCACACTGGGCCTTTACTGATAGAAGAAATCACTCAACAACAGTAACAGATGGTCAGAGATACTTTAGGATGGTTATAAAGGAGCAATAGGAAGACCCTGAAACTTATACAATACTTTTCAGAAAAAAACAGGTCACTTGAAATATTTCTGATGAACCTATGTGAAGAAGCGAAGTTCCCTCCCGCTGGCCAGGTTTTTCTCCTGTACCACTTTGATGGCTTGTTGTCAAAAAGGAAGAAATTTAGTCTAACTGCCTTTCTTTTTTTGTTAACCTGTTGGAAAATAGTGAGTTGAACGCACTTTTCTCTTTTGAACTGTTTTCAAGTAATCTGAATGTAGTTTTACTGGGATCTACAAATTTTTTAATTTAGGGGGGATGGAGTTGGTGGGGAAGCATAGTGTGTGGTTTATTTCCACCTCAATCCTTGAACAGGGCACAAAAACAGATGATCCTTTTGCCAAGAGAGTCAAAGTCTCTACTGCGATTCCTTTTACCAAGAGGTGATGACTTTTGAGGCTTTTCCCCGTACAAAACTCTGAATAAAAAATAGAGAAGATTTAGGGACAGCCTCTGACTTCCCTTAAGGAGCTTACAACCATCCAAAAGCACATATGTAAAAAAAATATAAAGCAGCCATGACAATAGAAGTTGACACTGATAAAGACTACACTCTGCACAGGATACCTCCTAAGTAACCTCAGCACTATTCACATTTGGGGCTAGATAATTCTTTCTTGGAGGAGGGGAGGCACTGTCCAGGGCTTTGAGCATATTTGACAGCTTCCCTGGTCTCTACTCACTAGATGCCAGAACACACCCCCCAGCCCTGCAGTTGTCATAACAAAAAATATCTACAGACATTGCCAAATGTCTCCTGGTTGAGAACCACTGATCTAGCTAGATTCAACAAGCCTGCTGTTCATACCGCATAGCTTTTACTCCTCAAGCCAGGAAAGAGAGGCTCCAAGAGAGTAAATACCGGCTCAGGAGCACATGGGAGGAGGAGGCAGAGCTAAGATGTGAAAGGAGACTTCCTGCCCCCAAGGGTGTAGTAACCACATCCCACATGGCCAACTGGTGCCAAGACTGGGCTATAGGAATCAGAACAAGGATGCCACAGCCACCCAACGAGGCGGCAGTGGAGACGGGTGAGATCAGAGAGGGAGATGGACAACCCAGTTTCGGGGCCAGGAGCAGCCAGGAAGGGGAGAGCAGGGTTTGGTTTAGGCTGAGGACACACAATTGAGGAGTGGTATTTCCACACCCCACTGGGGTGTCCAACTTCACAAGCCACACTTTGCAGGGCTGCCTGGATACTCCTCCGGGCTCTAGTTTCCCTTCTGGGTGGCATTTCCGTAGGTCCTGGAAGAGGGACACTCTCTTCCTGTGTGCTTGCCTCTGGGTGAGCTCTGCTTCCCGACCTTCAGCCCTCCAGCGAGGCACTGTCATCCTGGTTTCCCTTCATGGAGCAGTAAGCAAGCCTGAGGCATGGCTAACTTGGAAGAGAAATGAAGTGCTGGAAAGTGGTGCTTATCCCCGCCATGGTCTGGCTTTTGGCCCCTGCCTTTCCTCTTGAATAGTCCCCGAGGAGCTAGACCCGGTAAATGCGATCCTGCCCTCCTCACCTCTCCCTGACACCAGCATGCCAGCAGCCCCGTCTTGCTCTGCCTTTATCTTACTTCACCTCTCTCGCTCCCTCCACTCCACTCCGAGGAGAATTCCTGAGAGGGCTTGTCAATCTGTCATGAAGGTCTCCAGCCCCCTCCCCTCCCCATAGCCAAGCCCTGCCGAGCAGCCCCTCCTTGGCTCTGTCGCCGGAACATCAGTCTAAACAGTCATTCTGTGTCTGTCAAAATACTGACAGCGCTTCTCCCTGCTCAGAGAGCATCAGATCCCATCTGTATCGCAAACAGTTTTCCAGGTTTATTTTGCCTATCGCTTCTGAACACTTGCTATTTAAATTCCAAATCATTTTTTTCTGGGGTTAACAGTGTCCTGTTATTCTTGGAGTTTACTCACTACATCTCCAACTCAACCACCCTATTTGTATGCTGCTAGGATCATATATCGACACACTTAGACACACGCACGGGCATATCAGTGACATTTCGGCCACACCATCTCTGCCATCAGCCTCAGGCAGGGCTATCATCTGTCTGCCTGTTATACTAACAACACAATGTCTGAGATTTTCAAAGCCATTTGAATTATTGGGGGAAAGAATGACCTGTGCAATAAGTTCAGATGTCTTCTGTTTGTTTCTTTAGGCTCTGTCCAATCAAAATTTAATTGTGTGACTCTGTCTATTGAAATACATTGAGAATGGTTGTCATCATTCTCTCTCTCTCTCTCTCCTCTCAGATGCTGGGGGAATCTAAAAGCGTTTCTTGGTAAATGAAACACTTCTACCACAGTCAACTTAGTAGAAACAAGACCATTGGATGGCTAGGGAGGGCGAAGTCATCCTGCCTATGTTCCTTACCAAATGTGTCACCTTTCTGTTAATGTGAAACACTTCGAGGTTCAATGATGCCACTGACATGCAACCTAGAGTATAAAACAGAAAAGGAGCAAACGGGACCAGAGGTCAGCCTTGTTCACCAGAGCTCCTGTGGCCTGGCCTCTGACTGCCCTGAGCCCAGGGACCTGGCTGGCTCTCTGGCATCTCTCTGCCCTGACCCCAGGTTGCTGCCTGCTCTAGGTAGGTGAATCTCCTACCTAGATTTGTCTTTCTTCTTCCTGAATTTGCTCATTCCTGCTTGGAATGCTGAGTCTTGACCAGTTCCACATTGGAGCAGCTCACTTCCCTGTGACAGCAAGGGCTTTTGGTCGTGGTAGTTACCACAGGGATAATGAGGACAGAATGGCAGGCTGAGCCACTGCATCCCAGGTCAAAGTCCCAGAGATGAGTTTGAGTGCTGGTGACGGCCTCTTTAAAGATGGGTTGTTTCAGAATGACATGGGAGAGAACGCCTAGGAGCTGGGGTGCTCTGGTCAGGGGCACAAAATGCTTGAGTTACTTGGACCCAACTGAACTCTGTGGGTCATCTTCTTCAAGCCTAGAGTAATTCCAAGAGTTGGGAGAATACCCCTAACCTACTGTGAGCTCAGCTGGCATTAGAGTGTAAGGTGTACCCTTCCACCACACCAATATCCAACATCATTTCATATCTTTGTAAATCATATGACTTTTCTTCCTTTTCACAAAAGCAAGACTAAAGGTCTGCCTTCAAAGAATTATCTCAGTGAGGGCACAGGATTGACACAAGATAACCCCATGCCATAGGGTATAGGCTCGCCAACCCGAAGCACTTCTCCGCGTCTGGGAGACTCCCACCCCACGTGTGTGAAGCTGGACAGTGGGCAGCCATAAAAACAAGATCTCAAAATACAAGGCATCTCTTCCGTTAGCATGCTCTTACTAGGGCCAATCCATACTAGTTTGATGGTCATTACAAAAGTTTTGAGACACACAAAAATCAAGAAATATAAAATTCGCACTGACAGAAACAAATGAAGCCCTCCTGACAACACTGATAAAACAAGCAAGTGGAAATTTGCATGGGTGAGTCAGAAAGGCCGTGGTGGACTGTGTTTCCTGGAAGTGAAATAATGGATCATAACATGGTCTGTCTCAAAACTTTCATAGTGACCCATATATGTTGTGCTTTTATTTGGTTTCCTTTCATTCATTTCATTCATTTCGTTCCTTCCCTGCTCCTTCTCTTCCTCTCTTTTTTCACTTTTTCTTTTCTTTTCTTGTGTCTTTCTCATTAACTTTGTGTACATTTGTGTGATTTTATTGAATATCAAAAGAATATAAAACGTTTGTAAAATATGCATAGGGGATGGAGACCAGCAATACAAAGCAATACTTAAGGCCCTATGACTGAGTAAGAGACACAGGACGTGGTCCCAACATGCGGCCCTTATCTCATTTTCTTCCCTCCCCCTTCAGGACAAATCATTACCCCACAGCATATATATATGACTTGTGATCCTCTCCTGGCCTATCAGAGACTGCTATAAATCCACAGCTCCCAGATTCTGAGTCAAGACCTTTTCATAAAAAAAGAAAAACCTCCTCCAACTCTGAGAAGATCACAGGTGGGAAGTTTCTGAACACTTCCAATTTCTGTGTTAGTAAAAGTGAAAGCTATTACAAACTAATATATCACCTTCCAACATCACTCAAAAGAAACCTGCAGTCAGTAACACAGCCTGTGATTCTGAAGCTACTTATTATGATGTGTGAAATAGTTTTAAATGTCATCAAATCTGGCATATTAGAGCACTGTCTTTCTCAGGTTTCTGGGATCCATGCTCAACACGTCTTCATTGTGTTTTCTTCTCCCTCTTTCAGTGCCAAGTTCAGTAAGAATTTGTTGAAGCTTTCACTTTTGTGAGGTCTGTCTGACTCTCTGAGATGTGGAGATGTGCACCGTGGTGGATTTCTTGTCTGAACTCAAGAATTTTATACTCTTCCAAAAAAACTTGAACCCCTAAGAGTCCCTTGGAACTTTTACGGCTGTGTCCTCTAGTAGGGAGCCACTAGTCCCAGGTGACTACTGAGACCTGCAATGTTGACATTCAGATGGGCTATAAGTATAAAATGCACACTGAGTTTCAAAGATCTAATATTGCTTTAGAAATGGTAATATTGATGACATATTCAAATGATCATATTTGGGATAAACTAAACAAAATAAAATATATTATTAAAATTGATGGCACTTCTTTTTATTTTTTTAAATGTGACTATGAGAAAATTTAGAACACATGTGTGGTTCCTGTTTCATGGTGTGCATTATATTTCTATTGGACGGCGGTGTCTTAGACACCAGACAGCATAGGATACAGCAGGCATTAGCACGTGTTACACAAGCTACAGGCACGGTGTTGGTTCCCAGCCTTTTCACTTCAGACTCATTCCTTGTCCCCTCCCTGCTTTGCTCTATGTTCCAGTCCTGTTTCTCAGCTTTCCATGACCTCTGGCTTTCCACTGGGTTTGGCCAATGAGAGGCACTATTAGGAGATTGGGGGGGGGGGGGCAGGAAGAAAGGAGGACGCAGCATGCATCTCCTCTCTGCTTCAGGGGTGTTTTGGCAAACAATGTGTCTTTTTTATGTTCCAGGTCCCCACTCAAGGACCCCCACCCTCCATTCATGGCTCCCACTCCCACTAGGTGAAGGGTGACCCCAACATGGGTCTCTGAGTCCAGCACAATATCTTCCTTTACCCCTCCAGCCTTCGGGGAGCAGCTTCCTGCTGTTTTATTCACAACCTCACTTGCCCCATTCGATTTTTCATCGTTTGTATTCCTTGTGTCACAAATTCCCTCTGTTTCTTTTCTTTTTTTTTTTTTTCTGGCTAAAAACACAACACAATAACAACCTGAATGAAGGGAAAAATCCTCAAAGGCTGGAGGAAATGTTGAAACAGAAACAAGGGTCTAAGCCTTAGACCTTTGAACTGCAAGAACCTCTATGACCATCAAGTGCATCTTGTTAACTAGGAGTTCAGAACACACATGGGAATGATGGAAATGGGCAAGGGAAAGAAAAAAAATTAGCCAAGGGATAGGTTCAAATGTGGCAATTTGTGTGGTATATTGAGAAGACAGGCAATAAACCTCCTGATTGTATGGGGAGGTTCTTTTTTTTAAAATAAATGTTTAATTCTGAGATAATTTTGGGCATCCCACAGAGATTTTCCACATACTCCTGATCTCACTTCCTCTATAGTTACATAAGTAACACCTTAAATAACTATAGTATCTTAGAAAGTTTATTTTAAATGTGGATAGAGGGTGGATATTGGTACAATAGATCTAATTGGTAGATTATACATAGTAAATAAACAATATTGGTTTCCAATTTTTAGAATTTGAGGTGATCTTAGAGATTGTATGGTCTAATTATTTCATGTTTTGAGATAAAAAGCCTAATGCCTGGGGGAGCTAAGTGACATTTATTCATTCACTGATTATGAATTATAATCCGGGTACTAGATTACATTGCTCAGCTAAATGTGTCTTCTTTGCAATCTAGAGACTATCCCATCAGCCACTACATTGTTCTTGGGGCAGCGGCTTTACCTACTGACAACAGGGATTTATACATGGTCAGAGTTTTATAGAAGACCTTTCTCAGGGCCTGGGCCTGTGTAAGTCTCTTCTTGGGAACATATGTTTGGCCACTGAGGGAGGAATCAGGCCCAGGGAGGTGGTTCTCAGGCTCAGTTTCCCATCAGAATCATCTGGGAAACTCGAAAAATACCCATGCTGGTCCCCAGCTTTTTACCTAACTGATATGATCTTTATTAAAGACTGGACATTGGTCATTTGTAAAAAGCTCCCTACCACTAGCCTGGGAGGCTGACTTCAGCACATGCACACTGCACTTGTCTGTGCTCTTCCAAGACTGGTGTTCCAGACCTCCAAAGAAATATTCAAGTTGTCTTCTGGTGCCTTCCTCACCTATTATATACAACTGAGTGTCTCCTCTTTGCCATGGTTCTTTATTTTCATGCTCATTCACATAATGGATGCTCAGAAAGGCTTGGGTTCACTAGCGTGCAAAGTTTCGAATGTCGTTCCTGTCACCCCTCTCGGTGCCACCTATTACGCCCCACACCCTCACATCCACAGAGCTTTCATCAGATGGCGGCGTCTCTTCTCTCCTTTACTGAAATTTCATTTGTAATTTGTTATTTACACTGAGTTACAAATCTTAGAATCCGAAAATGCTGGTGACATAAAAAAGTAAGAGATTATATTTACCCTTTTTATTGAAGACCAAAGGAGCTGCTTTAATTTTGGTTGAGTACTGAGTATTGCCTTCCCTCATCTCATGCCTCTGCCTCTCAGAAGTTGTGAGACTTGAGGGCATTTCCAATGTTCTTAAATCCCTCTTTAAAAAAAAAAAAAAAGTTGATATTTACAGTTCTAATGCATGCCTAACTCTGTGTATGTGTTTATAATATACAGTACTTGTAAATGCTCATAGACATTATGGAAATGATGGAAGGGCTATGCCAATCTCACCAACACTGAGCATGCATTATTCCAAGGCTTTGGCTCTCCAAATGGGAACCTGTAAAAACAGGTGATAGATTTATGTTCATATATTAAACAGGCCACCCAGCCCCAGTGTAAAATCACAGTGACAACTGAATACATCACTGTTCCCAGCAGCTACCTGTGTGCACTCATTACCCAGTGGAAATTGGGCCAGCCTTGTTCATTAGAACTCCCTCCTAAGGAGAGCCATTTCACGCCATCTCATTTAAAACAAACAAACCAACCCCACCGAGATTTGAAAGAAAACAGAAAGACCTTTTCCTTTTCCTGCCTCTGAAAGTGGCACATTATTCCTGTTTTCCAGTGTCTAAACTGTCGGGGATGAAGGAGAATCACACACCTGCTTGGAAGATGAAATTGTTTCCTTGAGGGAGGAGGGATTACCTGCGGCATTAATTAGAAAGAGGTAGAATCTGGTAAATATTGGGAGTAAAAAATGACCGCAACTTGCAGAAACAGTGTACTGATCACCACCCACATCACCTCAGAGTGACCAATAGACTGACGGGGTCTGTGAAAGTGGCATGCGGCTCAAGTCCTACAGGTGATCCAGTAGTGACAGCTTTGGTGCGGCAGCACATGGTTAGACCTGCGGAGGTGGGGGTTATTGGGAATGGGAAGGAGGAGCTTTCTCCTGGAGTTTGCTGCGTGCAGCTCTGCCCTAACAAGTACTGACACTGAGCAACTTCAAGGAGGGGAGCACTGCACACAGGGTGGCCATGGGGACTAAACGATGGCTCCTGCTTCTGCCCCACCCCTCCTTCCACCCCACTACGTCTCTGGCCATCATGAACTTCACCTCCTTGGCTTCCCGGCCATTTGGCTCTGTGCTTGGGCATCCTCTTTCTCCACCAGGTCCTCTGATGAGTCACTTGGGAAGCACCCTCTGCTTTGACCTTCTTGCTGACACCACCGAATTCTCTCCCTCTGCCCTGACACCAGCACCATAGATAACACATGGTCCCTGCAGCCCCACACTAGCATGACCAGCCCTGAGCCTGGGGCCCCTGGACAGTCTCACTAACTATGCCATCCTTCAACTGCCCACCAGTGCTAGATCCCTGTGCCTCCTGCCCAGTGGCTTGAGCTAGTTGCTTTAGTTCTACGTGCCTCCGTTTCTCCTCTCTCCACAGAGAACTATGAGAATAACCACCGTAGATATAGAAATCCTTATTTTCCAGGGTTACTGTAAAGTGAAAATGAGATGAAAAAAATGAATGAGCCTTGGAAACACAAAGCTCTCTGCTGGGGCAGACAGTAGCATTTGTTATACTTTCCCTCCTCTTTCTTGGCCATGTTTTCTTGGGTTTCTGATGAGCTTAGGAGTAAAGTTCATCAATAGTAAAATGAAATCAAACCTTATAACACTCCCAAAGATTAACCCTGTGTGTCAGAACCAGACCTACATGTTGAAGTGTGGGCTGCCTGGCCCTAGACCCCTGAACAGATAGATGTCGTGCAGAGCTCCCTACTATATCCTACTGAGGCGGGAGGAGGGCAATGACAATGATGGCATACACCTTGGGTTATCTGAGAAAGGATGCCTGAGCCAGGGCCCTGCCTCTATAGGAACCTCTCTGCTTTGGTGCCCAGGCAGCTTCAAAAACATGAATATCCTCAGCACCATTTCTAGCTTCTGTGTATGACATATGTTGCCAGATACATAGCATATTCTTACACCCCAAAAGAAATCAAATGTTTGAGGAGGCTAAAATATATGTCCATTAGGGAGCTGCATAAATGGGAAAAATCATAGTTCCTTCCTGATAACAATTTTGAGGGTAAATTGAGATAATTCTTAAGAACTAGCACAGTATCATTCTGCAGAACAGACATAGGTGCCTTCCCTCGTCCATACTTTTGGTCGTGCCATTCTCCACTCCTTACCCATACCTTCAAAATCTCACCTCTTTGGGTATATATGGAGACAGGGCAGGAGGTATATGGAATCATACTTGTGAGGGTGAGGTTGACTTATTGCAGCAACAGGGTATTCCCCCCAAGTCATGTTACATCTAACTACAAGACCCGTGAGCCCATTCGCCTATGGCTGCTAAGTTAGGATCTCACTTGCTTGAGGAGGTTTTGGGGACCTTCCAGAGTAGACATCAGTTCTGGACAAGCAGGGACCCAGGACACCTGCTGGCCATTCCCAACCACCTCAACAAGGACACTCGTCTTCTGGGGGCATGCTGCCCATCCTTTGCTTTAACTATTGCAACCATCTCTCTTTCATTCCATTATCTTATTTAATCGCTTGTCATTTTTTAAACTCTTCCTTTTTACCTTTTTCTTTTAACCTGGTGGAGGAGTCCCTTAAGTCTGAGGGGGGAGGCAGTGAAGAAGATCTTGGAGGATGAAAGCAAAGGGGAGCTGATACCTAGCCGCTCCCTCCTGTCACCTCCATGGTGATCATTCAAGCCTCCTGGGCACTAGAATTTAATGAAAATGCCACAATTAAATCCCTTAGGGATTCTCATGGCACAATAATCTACTTACCAATATGAAAGGGTCACAGACCTATATTTTAAAACCCCTCCAAGCTGCTAAACTCTAAGGAACTACATAGGCCAATATTCCCTACTCTCTCCTCATTGCTGGTCAGGCCATCCAAGAGTTCAGCTTTAGGTGAAATTTGGTTAAATTTGTGGAATATAATGTACATTCCCAAATTAAAAATTCCTTTGTCTTTGTGTTTGCTTGTCTGGCCCAGGTATGCCTGTTTCCCAAAAAAGCATCCTTCTCCCTGGCTGAGCAGGGAGGAGATGGTTTCTGTCCCCCAGGTTGGAATGTTAGATCCCAAAGAGCCTTTCTCCTTGAAGAGGTGCCGGTGTGTCACTCAAGGGTGGCTTTCTGTTTTCTTTTCACATCATTAAAATGGTTTGTGTCAAAGTCACAGGCAAGATCTGGAAAACTTGAGAAGCTTGTTCAATGGCCTGATCTATGAGTTATTTACACTGACAAAGGGACATATAATCTGTGGGACACATCTCCCTCAATGACAAAATGGACAATTTCAATGGGTTCTTGATAATGACTTTGACAGGACTTTAACAGCCAAGATCCCATCTGTGGCCAAACTTAAAATTCCCATCGCTCCTTAAAAGTGTTTATCACATTATCTTTAAGCCTATATTCCTAAAAGCAAAGCAAACTAAATTTCTCCTGAGACTTCTTAAAGGCTTTGTTCTGGAGCTTTTCAGAGGCATTTGCTGGAGTTTGCTTGTGACTAAGGCTGGGTGCATGCTGCAGGGGACAGGGCAGATGAATGTGGCTCTGTACTCAGGAAATGTCTTCATTGCCCACTATGTTGTGACAAGAATTTCAGCCAGAGGATTAGGAGATGCGAGTTCTCCGTAGTATTCCTGGCTCTGCTGTTAACTGGCGATGAGATCTTAGAGCTGTGCTGCCCAACACAGTGGTGGCCAGCCCCATTTGACTACTAAGTACTAGGAACTTGGCTAGTCCCAGTCGAAGCCCACTGAGTAATGAATGTACACTGGGTTTCGAAGACTTGACATTAAAAAAAAAAAAACAACATAAAACATCTCATTAATAATTGTAATATTGACTGCATGTTTCAGTTATAATATTCTGCATATATAGAGTTAAAAACATATTATTAATTTCATCTATATATTTTTACATTTTTAATATGGCTACTAGAAAATTTTTTTTAATTTATTTTTTTTATTATAGATAAAAATATGCACCATAGATGTGGCCCAACCCATCACCCTCCCTCCACCCAAACCTCCCCCCTCCCTTCCCCTTCCTTGGTCTTTTCCTCATAGTCTTGTGGTATAGTTGGGTTATAGCCT
>CAUYPK010034758.1:0-44161 GCA_963574355.1 Loris lydekkerianus | reverse complement strand
GAGAGAGAGAGAGAGAGAGAGAGAGGAAGTAAAGGGGAGGGGAAGGGAGGGGAGGGGGAAAGAAAGAGAAAGAAAGAGAGATAGAGAAAAAGAGGAAGGAAGGGAGGGAGGAAGGAAGAAGGGGAGGGGAGGGGAGGGACGAGAAAGGTGAAGGGAAGGGAAAGGAGGGAAGGGAGAAAAAGAAAGAAAGTCTGTAATTTGTGAATTGGTTAGATTCATTGTCTTAGAACTATCTAGAAATGGTTTTAAGGTCACAGAGTTAGCATGGTAATGTATAAACAATCTGACATTTACCATTTTATTTTAGACTATGGCTTCCCTACTAGGCCAATCTCAGATAAACTCCTTCACAGAATCTTTTTATTTGATATCATTTTTAGAAGAACCAAAGAAAGAATTCAATATGATCTTTGGCGGAAAATGTATCACATCATTTTCCTTCAAATTTATAAACCACATTTTCACCATAACTCTACACATACAAAATAAAAGTTCATGAAGGGATTTTATGGGTAAAACAAAAACTATTCCCTAGAAATATATAATAAAATAGCTGAATACATTTTTTAATTATTAACTTTTAAAAGCAAAATAATGAAGTCTAGATATAAAACTTTAGAAATTCTACCAATTTGATCTGATTTGTTTTTATGAATCAAAACTATACCTTTCTGTGAAATCATTTTATTTTAGTTTATTTCCTTCCTTATAACACTGGTATATTTTACCCAAACAAAAACTCTCCATAAAACACTTGTTCTGTTGTGTTTCTTCCAAAATGCCGACATTTTCCTTTACTTTCATGTTTTTCCATGTGGAACACAGGTTACAACTAAAGCAAAAATATATTACATAAATTGTTGAGAGTGGTGATTAATTTTTTTAAAATATCATAATAAATTCAGCTTGCCAGCCATTGGGTTATTTCATAGGCTGCCCATAGGCTTACATTCTTTCTTTTTTTTTTTTTAACTGAGTACTGTCAAGCTACACAATTCTTTCCTTCATTTCTGCAACAAAAGTTGCTCGGTTGGCAGCGACCAAGAAACTCACAACTCTTTTTTGGAGTTGGCCTTGCTTGGGCTCTCCTTGTGGGTCTGCTTTCCATCCACCGTGGCCTCCGAAAGGTACTTGTGCAAGCGATGAGATTCTAGAGTTTTTCATCATTCTAGAAAAGAAGGTCTCTCTCTGGTGGACTTGGTGATCTTACCTGGAGGTGTTAAGAATGGCTAAGGGCTGCACGGACTTGTGTAAATTACAGCCACGCAGAGAGGTGTTGAAAAATCAATAAGTAATGAAATAGTACTGGTGTGAAGTAGCCAAGAGAGCCATGGGTGGGAAAATACCAAGGACACAGTTTCATTTTGTCAAAAGGTAAAAGAAGATGTTCTGATGTGTTTCCATTGGACGGGCTTCCTTGGAAACAAGGGGCTTTGGGCATAAATAGCAGCAGCGTCACTCCCGTATGCCTTCAAGGACATACTTGAAGGACATAATCCCAAGGACTATGGACTTCTTAGGATTATTTTCATTTTTGACAACCATGCATTTTACCCCAGGAAGGCAATAAATATGAAATTTGCTCCATCTCTGTAGCTGTTGGTGGTTTTCTTCTACCCCATTGACTCCATTCTACAAGAGACCAGCCATGTTGCCTACACAAATCATCTTCATCTTTTCTAACTATACGTTAGCAATGTTGCCTAGAATATAACAGGATGATCAAGAAACGTGGACATTAGTATTCCCACCTATTCACAGATGACTCTAGATTTATGTGACCTGGAAACTGAAACTCTCTGGTCTAAGCCTAATAGCCAGGGGCTTTGTTTTGAATGGAAGACTCGATGGCCATATCATCTTGACCATGTGTGATCTCATCTGAATGGAAGAATCATCGTAAGGTTGAAAGTCCTTGAGCTATTTAAATCTATTCGTATTTTAAAACTTTGAAATGACATCTAAACCATGTCTGTGATGTTGGTCGTTTGTTTTGAGATAGTAGAACTAATTTTTATAAAAGGAAGATTTTGAAGCATTTGAATGTAACAAAGAATTGGGTGGGGGGAGAAGAAGACCCAATGTTGTCAATTTGGTCGGTGAGAAACTGCTTCCTTTCTGTTTCTGGGTGAAGGACCACTTTTGTCTCTGCCTTTAGCAGCAGTGGTAAATGGGCTTTGCTCTTAACACGTCCATCTGGAATGGAAAGGAAGCTTCTATAGGGAAGGATGAGCCTCCAACGGAATCTGGAGGTCTAGATCAAAGAAAAGAAAATCATAAACATGTCACCCAAGGCCCAATCGAAGTGGCAGGATTACATTTGTGTCTCTTTGTTTTATATGCAGCTTCTGGACTTTGTTTTCCAATCGACTAGTGAAAATTGGAGAAGGTTCCCAAGCTCCCTTGGGGGTCAGTTGGTATCACTCTGGAGGTAGGGTTAGACCTTCAAAAATATATATATTTAGAAGAGAAGAGAAGAAGAAAGTAATCATTGATGCTTGTATAATTAAAAGACTTGTAGGGTTTATGATATTGTGACAGGAGTCTGAAAACACCAAATAATATACTCTTCTTATCTTCTTTTCTTTTATCAACACCCAAGTACATTTGGAACACTGACAAGAAGAATCTTTTATACCAAGATATAGATTGGGATAGAGCTTCTGAAGCCTAGGATTAAAGCAATTAAAACAGGGTAATAACCATAAACAGAAAAACACTTAGATCTGGACCAACCTCCAGCCCATTCCTATCCCAATCAGTCTGTATTGAGTAGGTTTCCTGAGAATTCATGAATTAGTTTTAATTATTGCTTTTAACTCTCACATTGTATCTGCCTTATATCATGTAACATTGGAAATGAAAACATATATCATATTTAATAGAAATAATAGAAATGATCTGATTCAAATCCCAAGAAATAACCTTTCTCTGAAATATCCAGATTAAGTCATGGAGAAATGGTTTACATGGTTGGAATTATCCAGTTAATTTTACTTCCCCGTCTCCTTGCATGAGCACATATAATCCAACTATTTCTTTGTACCCACCATATGCTACAATGCCTGACCAAGGGTACCAGGATGAAAAACCCTGCAGACAACAGACATGGTTCTTGGGCACTCACCCTACCCAGGGCGTGGGACTGTCCTCTACCTGATGTGCTGATAGTCCCTGTGAATCACCCTCACATGCCATGGGTATAGCAATGCCCACCACATCCAACAATTCATCCGTTGATGTCATTATCCATTGTTTGTGACATTGCAACTGCAATAATGAATTGATATGTCTTGTTCTTGGAAATGCTTAGATAGGAGGCTACAGGTTATAAAGAAAAAATGGCAGGACTCAATTCTACTCAGCAGGGGTTGGAAATAGATATTATGCAGGAACATGCATTCACGTCAAAGGGGGTTTTGTTTAATACGTTGATTTTAAAGACATAAACAATTCTGATGGGTGATAATGCCTTCATTCAGAAGATTGTGGAGAGGCCCTACTTAGGCCAGGGTATTGGTGTCATTCCAAGTCGTCCTACCACCACGGAACACTAGGGGTCGCCATGTTAATACCAGTGTCCTAATTCCATTGCCCTCCCCAAAGCTACTACCATCAGAGCTCTGGACTCCCCGTTCAGCCAAGGAATGTTGCTCCGTGCCTTTCGTTCAAGACAAGTGACCATTTGCAGTTATTTCAAGCATCACTGAGATAGTGGGTGAGAGTTCTCCCTAAATGTCTTTCTGGTGAATGATACTTCTTAAGGGCCACCTACGTGGATAGATCCATTATTTGAGGCTAGATGTGATTATAAAGGGTGTACCTGCTGGTTGTCTAAATATGAAACATTTTCATGCACAAGCAACTTGGTGCTTCCAATTCAGATGTTCTGCTAAAGCCTGATTCTCTTAAACCAGGAGAACAGGTTTTTTCTTGCCAAGATTGACACTTCTGTTGATTGTTAACTCAAAAATCAATGCCTCCCTCCCTTTGTTTCTCAACTCCTATATTTACAATCCCCAATTCAGAAATTATCTTCCAAAGGAGAAACATGAGTAGTTCTCTGTCATCTACACATAGGTTATTAGCAGGTTTTATCACAGTCCCTGGTATCAGGATGAAGAACTACTGACCCAGGCCCACAGGGGGCCCCAACCTCATAGTGATAAGATTCTGATTATACCAATTGCCATCTTGAGGATAATCCTACCCACCCTACCACCCCAAGCAGGAAGCTCTAGTGATCTCATTTGGGGTAGAGCTTCTGAAGCCTAGGATTAAAGCAATTAAAGAGTTGTAAACAGCATTTAAACCACACACACACAAAAATAAATAAATAAAATAAAAATAAAAAACAGTATTTTACAGGAAACAGATGGCAATTGATAACAACGATGATGATCATAGCCTAGATGAAGTACGCTTCTGAATCAAAATTAATCATAAAGCTTCTGAGATTGTCTTTTTGTTGTTGTTGTTGTTGTGCAGTTTGGCCAGGGCTGGGTTCGAACTTACCACCCTCAGTATATGGGGCCGGCTCCCTACTCACTGAGCCACAGGTGCTGCCCAGGTATTGCTTTCTTACATATTCTCTTTGTTTCTCTTTAATGGACTTACTGGTGTATGTTAGGTAATAAGGAAGATACAAAAGTTTACGTGTACAAATGTCACCAGTGGTTGCCATATTCTCCATCTTCTCCACAGCATTTGTGTAACGGCCTCACCCAAATCCCTCCCTCCTGTACCCACCACGTCTCCCCAACCTGTTCAGTCCTGTCTCTCATTTTCTCCAGCACTTCCGAGTGTTGCAGATTCCCCTCTGCTTCCCTTTATCCTTGCTTCTTTTTCTCTCTATCCCCTTCAACTGGATATAACAGTAAAGAAACTGAACTATACAGTAGACCCCCCATGGTTGACCACCTCCTGAAGTTGACCTAATTTGCATAGACTGGACATGCACCACACCTACATGTCAGTACAAGAGGCCTAGTTCCTTATGTTGACCACCTCTGTATGTTGACCAGCCTATTATAATCCCTTGGGAGATTCTACTGTATTTTGTGGTATTTGTTTATTTTCTTCTTCTTCTTTTTTTTTTTTTTTCATTGAGACAGTCTCACTCTGTCACTCTAGCTAGAGTGCTATGGTTTCATAGCTCACAGCAACTTCAAACTCTTGGGCTCAAGAGATCCTCTGGCCTCAGCCTCCCTAGCAGCTAGGACTACAGGTGCCTGCCATGATGCCCAGTTATTTTTAGTAGAGACGGGGGTTTTACTCTTGCTCAAGCTGGTCTCAAACTCCTAAGCCTAAGCAATCTACCCACTTTGGCCTCCCAGAATGCTGGGATTACAGGTGTGAGCCACCAGGACCTGCCTGTTTATCTTCTTTGTATTCAATTTTTAAAACAGGTGTTTCTTTCTCTAAGAAAAGAAAATACTGATATTAGTTTGATTTTTATATGCAGCCTTCAACCAGTTTTTTTCCTAGGCGTTATCAGCCTTTAATACAAAAAACAAAAGAGTCCTCCCTTTTTTTCTCTTCTAAACCATATCCATGGTTTGGTGGGAAAGTGATTTAAGATATTTCTATGTAGCAAATTAATTTTGCAAAACCAATGGTACAGAAGTAGAGAAATAAATCAAGAACATGCAAAAAGTGGTTAAGTAGGTATTTGGGAAGATTGAACATATGCCTCTGTTTCTCCTGAAAATCAAACTCGTGTGGGTCTAACCTTTAACTCCTACCAAATTACAGTGAAACCATCCAAGGTATAATCATATCGAAGGGTATATTTGCGATTATTTGTTTTTTAATTTAAATTCATACAAATCCCAGCCTATAAACACTGTACTTCATATAACTCTCATATGAAGAGAGTCCTTCATAGAACTTGAAATAAAGGAACTTTGAGTGTTAACTGAGAAGTTCACAACTTTGACCTTTCGTTGCTCGAGAATTGGTAATTCTTAACAAAGTCACCCTTGCCTTTTTGCAGCTGCCATGGAAATAGAGGCAGAAAGAAAAGGTCTCCCAGTTTCTCTGAGTGTGCTGTGGGTATAGATAAAAATTGTGATGGCGTACGTCAAAGCACACTACTCAAGAAAGCGACTGTATAGACCTAGTTTGGATTCAATTATGTGATACATTTTCTTTCTTTTTTGGATCTTCAGTTGATGGTAAGATAGTACAACTTTCTGATCAGATATTTATCCTTACTCTATCCAAAGTTGGACTTGGATGGTCCTAATGACCTATAAAAAAGAAGGCAATAAAACAGAAGTTCCTATGGAAGGCTATAGACCCCAATAATTGCATGGATGGGCTGAACCCCCCCCCCCCCAAAAAAAAAAGAAATCTGTGATATTTGGGGCATATGTTAACTTTTCTGCAGAGAAAGTCAATAACATTTACCACTTCCTCAAATAAGTCAGGGCCCCCAGAAACTTAAGAACCCACTGGCCTAGGCCGGGTATGGTGGCTTACGCGTTTAATCCTAGCACTCTTGAAAGGCCAAGGCAGGTGGGGGGAGAGAGAGAAGGAAGGATGGGAGGGAGGGAGGGAAGAGAGAGAAAGAAAGGAAAGGAAGGAAGGAAGGGGACGGAAGGGAAGGGAAAGGAAGGGAGGGAGGGCAGGAAGGAAGGGAAGGACCCACTGGCCTAAGGGGAGGACTTTCAGAACTGAATCAAAAATCTCATGGTTAGGCTTCATGACTGCATGGATTAGAAAATTTTTATTAATACAAATAATACTCTTAATGTTTACTCTTAATAGTGTTTACCACGTGCCCATGTGTCAGAGCACTGTTCTTTTTTTGTTTTTTGTTTTGTTTTGTTTTTTGTTTTTTTATTAATATTAAATCATAGCTGTGTACATTAATGTGATCATGGGGCACCATACACTGGTTTTATAAACAGTTTCACACATTTTCATCACACTGGTTAACATAGCCTTCCTGGCATTTTCTTAGTTATTGTGATACAACATTTACATTCTACATTTACTAAGTTTCACATGTACCCTTGTAAGATACACCGCAGGTGTGATCCCACCAATCACCCTCCCTCTGCCCCCCTCCCCCCTCCCTCCGCTCCCTCTATCCCTTCCCCCTATTCTTAGGTTATAACTGGGTTATAGCTTTCATGTGAAAGCCATATATTAGTTTCATAGTAGGGCTGAGTACATTGGATACTTTTTCTTCCATTCTTGAGATACTTTGCTAAGAAGAATATGTTCCAGCTCCATCCATGTAAACATGGAAGAGGTAAAGTCTCCATCTTTCTTTAAGGCTGCATAATATTCCGTGGTGTACATGTACACGACGTGTGCTCATTTAATCCTTCTCTGGTGGGAACCTCTTATCACCCCCATAGTACAGCTGAGGATGTGGGGATGAAGAGGTAGGCAGCTTCTCAAGGGCACAGGTGAGAAAGTGGCAGTGCTAGGGCACGACTGGGGTCTGGTCCCACAGTCCACGGGTTTAACCAGCTGCCTCTGGACGGAAGGGTCCTCCCAGCCAGGGGTTGTCCCTTTCCAAACAAAAATAGGCAGGACAGGATCTAAGGAAATGTGAATATTAAAAATTGAGGGAAAAAAATATGCCTTCACTTTCTTCATCCCGGGACATTGTCAATTCAGGGGAATCTCCGCAAAATGCATAGGTGCTCCTAGAGAAGATACCCCAGGCAGCAGGGAGGTCTGTGAGCCTGCGGGGGCTGATTGGTGGTCAACCTTCAGGACACTTGCTCCTGACATGTGACTAGCACTTTCCAGCTGGCAGGTCACAGCCCAGGCTGTCTTTCCTTTTTCTATTCCCCCACTCCCTGGCAAGGAAGACAGGGTGGAGATTAACTCACAGACCAGAGTACTGAGGCCCAGAAAGAGGATGCATCCTCTCGAGTGAGGGTCCCGGGATGGGGCACAGCAGAGCTGTGTTTAGAAATCCAGGTCCCTGGGCTCCCTAGCCCAATTCTCTTTCCATTACTCTTTGCTGGGTTACCCGTCAACGTCACTCAGCATTGAAGGACGGAATCACCCAAACAAGAAGGAATTCCACCTGCGTCCACCGACTCTGCAATAGATACCATTTGTTTGTGCACATACAGTAGGCACCATTCAGAACTCACGCTCAGCTCTCTCCTTCATCCTTCCACTAAGTCCTCACAACAGCCCAATACAGTGGCTGTCACTTCTCCAGTTTCACAGACAGGGAAACTGAGGCTTAGTCTCACAGTTAGGAAGTTACAAACTAGACTTTAGCCCCAGATGCCTCCAACTCCCCGACGTTTGTTCTTTGCCGCTGGGCCATTCTGCTGTCCAAGGAGACAGGAAAAAGCAGAGGGGGAGGAAATGGATGGCCCCATTTGTGCGATGAGCAACGCTTTCTACCTTCTTTGAGGACAGGCGCAAACGGAAATCTGTTTAAAACTCTAGCGCATGAGGTTAAAATTAAAGAGGACAATTATGAGTGATTAGTCACTGGAGTGGGGCACCATAGGCGTCTTTAAAAATAGGATCAGCTCTCACTCACTTGGACCTGGCACAGAGGAGCCGTCAAAGAAGGCTTTTTCTAGGCCTGTGATTCTGTGATTAACTCTTTTAAAGGAGCCAGACTGTTCAAGCTCATTAGAAACAATGACCCCATTTCTCAGGAGCTGTCGAGTCAAGCGGGTCCTGAGGAAATTTCTTTGGCACCGGGTGATCATGAAATTAATACCAGTGCCGCTGGCACTGGATCACTCTCCTCTCCTGAAGCCTGGGGAGGAGGGCAGTGGCTGAACCTTTTTGTCCAGAAATCCCAGGAACCCCAGGCGGTGGGTGGTTTGGGTTTCAGCACCTCTGAATGCATCCTTTCAAAGGGTCTCGTTCTTCCCCAAGTTTAATTCATTCTGAGGTCCTAAGAGAAGCTTCTGGAATACACACTGAGAGGGTGAGGAAGGCTTTGAACGGGCAGAGGGAGGAGGCACTTGGGATCTGAGCCCAGAGCTGGAGGGAAGGCAGCAGGTGAGACTCCCGTGCCAGCCAGGTGTGTGCCAGGGAGGAGGAGACCCCTCTGTTGGCAAATTCCCTCAGAATAAGTAGGAAAACATCCTAAGCAGGGCCCTTTAGGAGGTGTTTGTTTGTTTTGAGACAGAGCCTCACTTTGTCGTCCTCGGTAAAGTGCTGTGGTGTCATAGCTCACAGCAACCTCAAACTCTTGGGCTCAAGCTATTCTCTTGCCTCAGCCTCCCAAGTAGTAAGCTTGGGATTATAAGTGCCCACCACAGTGCCTGGCTATTTTTAGAGACAAGGTCTCCCTCTGGCTCAGGCTGGTCTCAAATCTGTCAGCTCAGGCAATCCACCCTCCTCAGTCTCCCAGAGAGCTGGGATTGCTGGCCTGGGCCTTTAGGAGTTCTGCATGAGTTTTAGGAGTTTTCGTCAGCCACCCAAGCTGCTGCCAGCGGCCCTTCCAACGTGGGAGCCCCAGCATGGCACATCTTTGATGTGCCCAGTGTGTTGGATCCCTCTTTGTGGAAACTTCCCTCTGCTCCCACCTACTAAAGAACGTTTTCATGGGGCAAGGAGGCTTGGACCCACCACAGTTCTCAGCCACAGAGGTGACAAAACTTTGCTTCCTCCCCCACCTTCAAGGGGGTCCTCAGGGCAGCCCCACACAGGTGCCTGACCCTAACCCCCAGAGAATTTGGGTGTTTCCCCCAGCATCAAAAAAATATATAGTTCCAGGGTTCTCTCTGAAAGAGGCGTGGGTAAGATGGAATCAGAGAAAGGTCTGACTTACAGCCACTGTGAAAGAAAAGGCCAGAAGCTGGAAAAAAAAATGAAGTGGGATGGAGGCCGTGAGAGGGGAGGGGTCCGGTTTGGTACTTAGTTTTTCCGTGTCAGTTTCTCTTTTGGAGATCTAAAATCTGCGAGTGTTACGTCAAAGCTTTCTGCAAACGACTTGATGAGGGTTTTTTGTTGTGGGGTTGCTGCACTCCCGGGACTCATTGGGATGGCAGGATAAAAATTAATTAGAGGCAGTTTGGAAGGGGCTTTGCAAGACAGCCTGAGGCTACGCTTCAGTCTGATTGTTAGAAGCAATATCATCACCGCCTCCTCGCCCAGGGAACAGACCTGCGCTGGGGTGGCTGGGGGGAGCCACGGAACGTTCAACACAGACATCAGAGCCCGGACCTCCTCCCAGAGAGATTACTTACCACAAACCCGTGGATCTACCTGCTGACAACCCCAGAAATATGTCTTGTTTCATTTTCAGATTTTTAAGAGGGGTTGCATAGGAACCTTGCAGAATCCTGATGAACCAGCGTTATCAGAAGGGGTCCTGCCTCTCCCATGCCTCAGAGTGTGACACGAAGGGGCGGGGGGGGGGGGGGGCGCAGAGCCACCAAGTAGCCACAGGAAGGCAGGATGCCTTTCAGCCATGGATTTGACTCTTTCAGGGGTGGCAAACTAAAAAGGGTAAGCACATTTCTGTTGACCAAAGATGATATCAAATTTAGACAATTTATATATATATATATATATATATATTTTTTTTTTTTTTTTTTTTAAAGCTAGCCTCTTTCCCTGTTGTCTTAATCTTTCTCCCTTCCCTTCCTTTACCCCGTCGGCCCACACGTCCCCTCTGCTCTCTCGTCCACACACAGTCCTTCTCTACCTAAAGCACTGGTTCAGTGAGTGACCTTGGAGGTTGATTAATTGGGAACTGGCTCTTTAAACCTGGATAAAACAGTTCAAAGTGTGATATCAGTCCTGGCATTTCATCAGCCACAACAAGTAGCTTTTCCAGCTATATAATTCACCCTGGACATGGTGAAAGAAAAGTAGACAGATGCCTGGGTTCCCTCCTGAGCTGCACCTATGACCATCATGAATAATTTTGCACTTACAACATCAAGTTTGTCTCCAGACTAGTGTAAAAACGTTAGCTAGTCTCTGTCCTTATAACATTTTCTGTGATGCAAGCAATAATTAAAGATCCCTGTTTTATGGGTGGAAAAACTGAGATTGTTCTCATTTCCCACATCCAGAAAAAGGCAAGCTATGTGCAAACTCAAAGAAAACTTGGAAACTCTGAGGGCCCTTCCCTCACTCTAAACTTAGCTGTGTCTTTTTTTATTGCCTGTAATTGTTTCCTTGCGTCATGGTGGAGGTGGGGGAGTGGGGAAGTGGGGAGGGGGGAATTGGGAACAATTACCAAAAGAAAAACAGCAAGTTTTCCCTGAAATAGCCATTTCCAAAATGAATTCACCAGCTGTGTAATATGAAATCATACCATCACACATGTCAGCAACTTCCTGCTTTCAAAGGTGCGTTCTTTAAGGTGAGTTTATTCCCGTCGACGTCAGATAAGGAATTGTCGTGACACTCACTACATCTTAACAAAGAAACAAAAAGACTTCCTCCTAGGAAGGCTTACCACTGAATCCGAACGCTTGGATGTAGGATGGTGGTGAGCTATGGTGTCATAGCCTCTGCCCATGGAAGGCCTGGCCTTACACTTTACCAGTAGACAAGGAGTCCCCAGTGCCTGGAGACCACAATACCTGGTTAGTGAGCTCAGGGGAGAAACCCAAGACACCTCCTTTTCCATTTGCTCCCTGCCAAAGGGAGGGAAAAGGAAGTATGCCTACAGAAATCAGGTACCAAGTAAAGTTGAAGTCCAGGGGCACAGCTGCACAAAGCCAAATCCTCTCTACCAGCTGCTTTCAGAACTAGCCATTCTGCCTGAAAATCAATCTGCCATTTTATAAGCAGCAAACATATTTAAAACCATGGAAATTAAAGATGAAAAAGACCTATTAGGTCCTCCAGATCATTCCCTGAGGCCCAGTGCAGGCTTGTTCCCCATAGTACATTTGTTATTGGTACGTCAGGCCTAATTTCAAGTGTCTCCTACAATGAGCATAAAGGCCGCAGAGACAGTGGCGTCTGCCCACCCCAGTGAACAGTGATCACGTGATTCGAATTCTCCTAGCTGCTCACTGGCCTTTGGCGAGCCCAGAAAGGGTTTGGGTTCCCCAGGGCTTAGCCCAGAAGAAACCAGCCTGTTCAAGAAGGTAGAACCTCAGAGAACATCTTGGCCTGTTTGTGTTAAGCATAGTCCACACGCTGCCTTCTGGAATTACAGAGGCACCCGCCTCTCTGTAAATAAATGGCCATGAGAGAAGAAGAGAGAACGCAGGTGTTCCAGGATTCATTTTTAAACTAAAGAAACTAAAACAAACTAAACATTTTTCTCTCTCAGGTTTTCTTCTGAGTTGATCAGCGTTCAAGTAAACCACATTTCTAACCAGTAGCAAAAGGGAGGAAACATTTTGGGAGATGCCAGTTCTTTATTCTAGAATACACAGGACCGAGGGATAGGAAAATAAGAGAGAATGGCTTCATAACAGTACAGGCAAGGTTTTTCTGAGAAAACGATTATTTTCTTTATCTCTGTTCCCAGCTGGAAAGAAACCAAGTCAAATTCATGATTTCAGGGGGGAGAGTCTTCCCCACAAGGGTAAACAGAAGCTAAAACTAATAGAATCCACAGAACAAAGGGATAAAAACAGGGTGAAGCAATGTTTTTATTTCCTTCTCTGTGATGAAATGATTGCGTGAGTCCCTCTAGATATCCCTATTGAAAACGACAAACTTTGTCGTAAGGTCAAGTTCCCACACCACCTGGGTGAAGTGAAAAGTGAGTCATCAGTCTAACGTACAAACTGCACAATTTCTCTACACCAAGGATCATGCGAATGTCACCATTTCACATGACAAGGAACAGGATCATCCAGAAAGGACAAATGCTGTGTTCTGTCGTGTGTAGTATGCACTTTTTTGACCGAATTTTTGAGGGAAAAATAGGGATGTGCATCCTACATGAATAGTAGGATTTCTTACTGGTCCCGAAAATTTCTTGTTCCTTGTATCTAGTCTTGTGTTTTGGAATTATTTGTTACATAAAATTTCTTGTGTCATAATATGTTTTTTTAAAATGCTAAAATTTCTTTCTAATGCAAGAAAAACAAGTACCTAAATATAAACAAGTCAAAATTTTGGATTAAAAAATTAAAACAAACTATTGTTGAAGATTTGGGCCAAAAATGTGGGTGTACATTATACACGGCAAAATAGGGAAACTATCGTCTAAGGAGACCCACCTACTCCATGTCTGCTGTGAAGAATGAGGCCCCATTTTCTTTACTGGACACTTTTAAGCAAAACTGGACTTTTAAAAGCCTGAAGTTTGACTCACAGGCCAGGAGCACAATCACCTCTGAAGTCCCACACACACACCTCCTCGTGAGTCTCCCCACAGCCCTTTTCTCTTTCCCTCTAAAACATTATCACATCTTAGCCTTGCAGCTTTTCTGTTTTAAGTTCAATGTCAATAGCTAGTTAGGAGAGGGCAGGGGTCAGGGATTAGGACTCCAAACTGTCCTTGGCGTTTCTCTGTAGGCTGATCTGCTGTTTGCATCAACCCAATAAAAGAAAAAAAAAAAAAAAAAAAAAAAAAGAATCCCTCTCTACTATCTGAGAAAAGATCAGAACAGGAAAATGTCAGTTTGAGAGCTGACAGAATTCTGATAAGAATGAACTGGAAATGAGAGAAAGAAAGGAAGAAATGCTGTCACTCGAAGCAGTTCTTAATTTAATGTTTTTAGACAAATATGTTTCCTGCTGAGTGTACGTGTGTGTTTTTCATACACAACTTGTCCAGACCTCCTCTGCTTTTGCAAATGCTCATTGTGAGAGAAAGTCTGTCTATTTTGACTGGATTTGAGTTGATTTCTATGGTCTTTCCACAACCTTTCAAAGATCTGGAAGGGTCAAGCTTTCTGGCCTGAAAGCTGTGAGCACATGCACTCCCACAGAATTTCTTCTCAGCCCTGAAATAGTCTCCACTTTCAGAAGTATCTATACATATTTTTAGAGTTAGACAGATAATTTAAATTCTCAGGCTTAATTGAGCCAACAGAATGGGGAATGAGAGTGCTACAGATGGAAACATTTTCCAAGTGTGATGACCTCTGGGTTCAAATTTAATACCTACATAATAAAGGCTAGAAGATAATATAACAGGAATTGTTTCTGTTGCCCTATTTTTTTTTTTTTTTTTTACTTATGTAGTGACTTTTATCATTTGAAGAAATGGCTGCTGTTTTTAAATACAGGCTACATGAAACATCAAAAAGTGACCCCTATTAAAAGATATCTTTTTCATGAAGAAGAGGCCAAGTTCTTTGATGAATGAAACACTTAATAGAAGTTAAGTGTTCTGAATTTAAAAATAAAAAATAAAACGAAACCTTTTTCTGGAAACTGAAGAATTGCCTAGTTCACTCACAAAGTATTTATTGAGTACCTACTGAATGCCTAGCACTCTCCAGGACACTTTATATCATCTCAGTTAATCCTATAATGACTCTATGAGGCAAAAACCATCGTCCACATTTTGCGGTTGAGGAGAATCAGGCTAAGGGGGGTCTGCCCAAGATCACCCAGCCCAGGTGTGGCAGACTCAATGCACACACCTGATGGTGTAGCTGGGTAACCTGTACATATTGGACGTGCCCTGTCTTAACCAGCTTTGTCCTGCAACTTTATTCACTTTATCAGGTTGGCTTAAACATCCCATAGTGAGCTATTTTTAATGTTATAAAAATGCATTAGAGGTGGCACTGGTAGCTCAGTGGGTAGGGGGCCGGCCACATGCAGCAGGGCTGGTGGTTTCAAACCCAGCCCTGGCCTGCTAAAAACAAAATAGACAGGTGTTGTGGCAGGCGCCTATAGTCTCAGCTACTTGGGAGGCTGAGGCAAGAGAATCGCTTAAGTCCAAGAGTTTCAGGTTGCTGTGAGCTGTGATGGCACAGCACTCTACTAAGGGCGACATAGTGAGCCTCTGTCTCAATTAAAAATAAAAAATGTATTAGGGCTATTTTTTAAATTTAACCAGGCAACCTGTATTTTTATTTGCTAAATCTAGCAGCTCCAGCCTCTGGGTCTCATGATGTCAAATCCCAAGATGTGCCCCTTCTTCCACACAAAAGGAATGACTTTTTTTTTTGAGATACGTGCATACTCCTTGATGAAACAAACAATGGATATATTAAATTTGATCTGCAGTGGTTAAGGGTGTGGGGTCTTGAGTTAGACTGGAGGAGTTCAGCTCTTTGCTCTACCACTTGTAGAGCTGTGTGACCTTGGGCAAGTTTCTCAGCCTCCCTGAGCCTCAAGTGACTCACCTGTAAAATGGAGACAAGAACAATGCCTACCTCATAGGATTATGAGCCATCAAAGAAGATACAGACTTTACATCTTTTATATTAACCCGGATGGAGTTGAAACACATTCTTCTTTGTAAAGTATCACAACAGTGGACAAGCAAGTATCCAATGTACTCAATACTACTATGAAGCTAGTAGACGATTTGATATACTCCCACACAAGAGAAAAACTCAATTCAAGTGGGGGGAAGGGAATGAGGCAAGGGATGGTTGTGGTCCCAGTCAATGGGCACAATGTAAGGGTAGGTGGCACACTTCTTGGGTGCAGGACACAACTACAAGAGGGACTCTAGCTGACAAACGCAGATATTGTAACCTGGTTGTTTGTACCTTCACATTAATCTGAAATTTGAAAAATAAATAATAAATAACAAAAATAGAATGCATGTAATAAAACAACCCAGTTCCTGGCATTTACTAGATATTCAAGAAATATTAGCCATTACCCAATGCCCTCACCGTCATTTTCCTAAGGCTCTTCCAAAGCCTAGCTCTGCTCAGGTCATCCCCTCTTGAAAATATTCACTGCCTAGCCGGGCTTGGTGGCTCACACCTGTAACTCCAGGTATTTGGGAGGCCAAGGTAGGAAGATCACTTGAGGCCGGGCATTGAGACCAGTCTGGGCAATGAAGTGAGACCTCCATTTCTAAAAAAAGAAAAAAAGAAAAGAATAAAAATAAAATAAAACATTTACTGCCTAGAAAAACTGGTGCAAATTCCTTAACTTTGCACACAATGTATTACATGTCCTGGGCCTGGCAATCTTGCCACCTGGTTCCTACCACCACACAGAGGAGATAATCAAATGATGTTTGTCAGGATACCCTGTTTAATTTCACTCTGAATTTCATTAAGGAAACAATTCCGTTTTCTTTTTTTTTTTTTTTTTTTTGAGACAAAGTCTCACTATGTCACCATTGGTAGAGTGCCGTGGTGTAACAGCTCACAGCAACCTGCAACTCTTGGACTTAAGCAATTCTCTTGCCTCAGCCTCCCAAGTAGCTGGGACTACAGGCACCTGCCACAACACCCGGCTATTTTTTGTTGCACTTTCATTGTTGTTTAGCTGGCCTGGGCTGGGTTCAAACCCACCAGACTCAGTGTATGTGGCTGATGCTGTAACCTCTGTGCTATGCGAGTTTTAAGTTTGAATTTTTTTTTCTCCCAAATAAGAGTTCACTGATATTGAATCCTTGGACTGCCTCATCCTTACACGTGAATTTCACTTTTTAATTTAAGATGTTCTAGGATCCTACAAGCAAAGCCATCACACTGAAGTGGCCAGAACGCTGGATCAAGCGTCCAGAGAAAGAATCTTCTCGGGACTGGAGAGTCCCCTGCAGACTCACCCTCTGACCCAAACCATTTTCCATAAATCCCAACTTGGGGAGCAGCAGTGGCCTCCTCACTCAGAAGTAGCCAAGCCATAAACACAAAGAAGGAATTTTACTGGCTCATCCTCAACTTGCTATTTTATTGTCTGGCATTTCCGCTACCTTCTCTTGAAAACAGACAAAAATGTCTTCTATAAAACCCACGTTTGGTCTCTTGGGCTTGGATTGCCATGGTCTGCAAGGGCCTGGGAGGAAGTGGCGTTGTCATCTCTTGATTACTCTGGAAGTGGACGTGTCAGCCACTGCCTGGACATGAGAACCCTGAGAAACACCCAGTCCCTGGGAGCATGCCTGGGGGCATGGCAGACCTCGCACCCACACACGGGGGACAAGGCGGGAGAGTAAGTCAGCAGAAGGGTCTGGTCAGAACCCAAAGGAGACTGTCCTCCGCTGGGAGAGGAAAAAAAGCAGTAGGCAGAGAGGCCTGGTACAAGCTCAGGACACAAACCAGACACGCCGCCGCATCCCTGAGGCCCTGCTCCTTACGGATTCATGTGCTGGCATAAGTTCTAAATTGCTGCCAGTTTCACAACTGTTTTTAATTTAAAGGCTCCAGGCTGTGATATTCCAGGGCAGAGAGAGATTTTTTTTTTTTTTTTTTTTTTCCCCCTACCAGCAGAGCAGAAGGGCAAGACCAGAGCGCCCCCACGGTTTGCAGGGGCTGACTTCACCCCGGCAACTGCCACAAGCATCCTTTTCTCCCCACCACACAACGTGCTTCCATAGGGAGATAAGCGCGCCCCTGGACACCTCTCAGAGGAGGCTCAGAGAGGACAGGGCAGGCGAGCACAGCAGCTATAAACATGACTTTCTTTAGGGGAAAAAAAAAATTAATTAAAGGCCAGCTCAGAGTTTTCCAGAACTTAAGACAGTGGGTGACGTCTGCAACCATCTCCGGAGGCTGATGGAAAGGGCTGGGCCCAATGACACCCCTGGATGAGGAGCTCACTCAGGGAACACTTGATGAATCCCTTCAGGGAGGAAAAACAAACAAAGGAACACTCACCTCACTTTACAGTAACCCAGTTGCGAAAGAACAGAAGAGCAAGCCAGGATAATTATACAGGCATTTTATTATCCCTGCTGCCTTTCAAAAGGCAGAGGATGAACTTCTAAATGCTCTAGTTAGGATCTTCTGCGCCTCCTCTTCCTCCCTGCTCCAAGAAAAAGGTCAGAAGAACCGGAGCCTGTCCAGCCTGTTTGTTCCTTTTTGTCATTAGGAGGAAGCTGCCATCCTCTAGAGGAACAATTAGGAAAAGGTACCCACTGGGTAGATAGAGCCCAGGGAGAGTATTGCTTGAACAATCAGCTTCTTCTGGGTGTGAACAAAAAGCTGCCTGTCCCTCCAGGTGGACACTGTCCTGCCCACAGCTGCCCCCTCAGCTGGGCGCCTTGGCATCCTCTATAAAACGCACAACCACACACTGTAGCCCTAACAGGAATTATATCCCCCGCAGGCTTCTGTTATTTACTGACATTGCGTAGATTATTGTCTCTCCCCTACCTATCACGAAAGCCTATTCGTCCCAGAACGTGTTTGCCCAATTCCCTTTGAGTGATGATTGCATGTGCCCAGTCAAGGGCACAAAGGAGAGGAAAGAAACTTGGGTTATGAGGACAACATTTCATCCAAGACCACTCGCAGGTTAACAGGGCCAGTGGTAAGGTTGGACACAAGCCTACATTGCCACTTACCAAACCAGAGTGGTTTGGGGTGACCATCCCACTCCTGCCACCAGAGCTGACAAACAGAAATTCACAAGGCTCTGAAAACTGGCTATAACTCTGGGTTTTATTGTTGTTTGTTTGTTTTTTATGACAGAGTCTCACTTTGTTGCCCTCTGTAGAGCCTGTCCAGCCTGTTTATTCTGTAGAGTGTTGTGGCATCATGGCTCACAGCAACCTCGAACTCCTGGGCTCATGTCATCCTCTTCTGTTAGCCTCCCCAGTAGCTGGAACTGCAGGCACCCACTGTAATGCCCGGTTATTTTTAGAGATGGGATCTCATTCTTGCTCTGGCTGATCTTGAACTCCTGAGTTAAGGCAATCCACCTGCTCAACCTCGCAGACTGCTGGGATTACAGGCATGGGCTGCCGCTCCCAGCTAAAGCCCTGCTTTACAAATCATTCCCAGGCATTTCTCTGACTCAAGAAGAATCTCATATGAAGACGTAGAATGACCGTGACCATGCAGGGCACCTGGTGGGACCCAGATGGCAGAGCAAACCTTTGGTTCCCTCAGGAATACTGACGCGGGCACACCAGAAAGGGCAGATGACGTGCGTTGGCAGAGAAAGCTCATTGGCAGCAGATGGGAGTGGGATCTGTGCCCACTCATGTCCCTTCTGTCTCCCTTCCATGTAAGTGACCTCAGCACCTCCGCTGGCCCACAGGGTGTACAGTGCAGCTTTGTGGATCCTTGTAGTGAGTCCAGATCAGACTTGAGAGTAAAACCAAAAAAAAGAAGAAGAATGAAATAAGAGGATCCCTTGTGAATGGATCTGAATTCTGAATCTCTTCCCAACATGCCTTCAAATTTTCCCTGCAAATATTTGGACCCGTGTACAGCAAGTCTTGAGTTTTGTGAAGCAACTTGCTCTCTCGGTGACCCCTGGGTCCAAGAGTTGGCTGGAAACAGAAACAACTGGCCAAATCCTGGATGGATTCGGCTGGGCTCAGTCCCTGCAGGCTTTGTTCTTTAGTCTGTTTATACAGTTTCCCCGAGGAGTCTGTAATTTTAATCAGTAAATATCTCCCTTGATTTATCACCTTCTATTGACATAGTGGTAATTCAAGCAGTGGAGCTAAGGCTCAGCCTGCTGTGTGTTTTTTCCCCTCTTTGTGCCCGAGCTCTGTTTGATTTTTCTCAGTCCTCTTAGGTAATTGGGCCACCTCTGACGCTCTCTGTATGACAAGGCTGTGGTCAGGGGTCAGTGGGTTCCTCCTTCTGAAGGGCAGAATGCTCTAACCAATCACCATGCAACCCCATTGTGAATTTGCTAAAACTGGAGCAGACAAACCATAGACTGATAGGACCCAGTGGATTTCACTTAAAAAGTAGAAATCCAAGATGCTTATAAAGGACATTGTTATTCATTCTCTCCAGCCCCAAAGACAGTTTGGAGACTTAATCTGCCGATGTCATTATCTCTGAGTTGAGCAGGGAAACCCTCCTTTCCGAACCTCCAGAAGCTAGCAGATAGATCCCTCTGCAAACATCAGGTTGGATAAGGCTTGGTACTCAGTTCTACCTTTTTTCTTATTAATGTGTGTATATATTTGGCATTTATGGTCGTAAATTGGTAACAACATTCTTTGGGCACATAGTATTCTGATTTCAACAACACCTTTAGCCAGAAATGTTCATGAGCTTCTTGATGGCCAAGGTAAAGAAATGAAAACTTGACAGTCCTAGAGCTCAGTAGAGTTAAAGTTGTCTTGATTGGCCCAAGGTTCTGTGCTTAGCTACTTGTGTTAATTGCAAGTGGCCCAGAACTAAAAGGAATGGTTCAAAGTAGAGGACAGGGTCCGGATTCCTAAAAGGTCTCAGTGAACTGAAATGATCAACTGAAACTTAAAAGATAAAATTATTGCAAAGTGCTGAACTTGGGTTCCCAAAATCACATACCAAGCCACCAAACAAGGACACGCTATTTAACCATACATTTTACAAGAATACATTACAAGTGTCCACAAGCTCAGTAGATGCTGTGTGACCCGTGGCTGCCAAAAATACTAATGAAATCTTAGGTTGTCTTGGTATAAGCACAGTTCCCTCCAACCATTCTCTCAATGAGCTTGACTTTCATTGAGGTTGTTCATTGTTTTATCCCCTGTGGTAACAAGAGTAATGCCTCATATCACAAAAGCTTATTTAAGTATCATTGGATGGAGGGAGGGAGGGAGGGAGGGATGGATGGATAGATGAATAGATGGACAGAAAATAAAGGACAAAACTGACCCTCTGGTTAACACATATCTAAAATATTGTGTTTTATTTTATAATGCCACATTTATAGATGAACATGAATAAAGTAGAATTTATCAAGAAAAGATTGCCTAGGGCATGAAGGACTTAGGGAACATGCCATAGGTCAATGAGTTGAAGAAATTGATACATTTAATCTGAAATGAGAGATGGTAAAAGAGTCTTTGGGGAATGGGTAGGGGAGAAGAAGAGCGAAATATCAAGATTTAGAATTTTGAAGGATAGCGTGTGTGAGAGGGATTAAAGTAATTTCCATTGTGTCAGAGGATAAGCTAGAAGCACTTGATATGTATGTAGGTTTCAGAATAAGACAGTTCGAAGGCATGCCTGGTGCCTACAGGGACGTAGCCAGGTTCTGTTCCTGGGTCTTTCTCTGTCTTGTTCAAGGCTGACTGTCATGGCAGCCCCAATCAGTAACAGTTCATCCCCTGTTGTGCCCCCACAACTCCTTGCTCAGAGCTTTATCTAATAGGGCTGTACATCAGAGTCAGTTCAGACATCTGTCTCCTCCACTGAGCTATAAACTCCTTGAAAACAAGGCTATGCCTTCCTTATTCTTTATAGGTAGTAGAAACTCAATCAATATTTACTTTATTTGTTGAGTCAAATATAAGTTGGCTGCCTCTTGGATTCAAGTTTACTACCAGAAAAATTCATCTGGTCTAGGCTGAGATCTGTGGAAACACAGATGCTCTGGAACGGCAAGACAGCCCTGCTGGCTCTGCCCCAGTGTTCTGTGTATTTTGGGAAAGATCCCATCTTTGGATCCATTCTTCTCGTCTTTAAAATAAGGATACCTGTAGTCTTAGCTTCATAATACTGTGTACATAATGTTTCATATAAAGGTAATCTCTAAATGTAAGGTGCCGTTCTGATGAC
Source organism: Loris lydekkerianus (assembly GCA_963574355.1). Taxonomy (NCBI): domain Eukaryota; kingdom Metazoa; phylum Chordata; class Mammalia; order Primates; family Lorisidae; genus Loris; species Loris lydekkerianus. The sequence continues at coordinate 22,628 of CAUYPK010034758.1, read as the reverse complement.
ATATGTCACATTAAAGAAAACATTTTCTCCTTGCCCTCTGACACCAGCATTCGCCTTTTGTTTTTGAAGTCTCTGCTAGAAAATTCTAGAAATTTCATTTCAGTAGAACCTCCTTATCTGGTACCCATTCAAACATCTACAAACCACCAGAGTCTCTTTTGCTTATCATGGAAGAGATATTTTTCATATTTCCTTTTTCTGATAAGAATTAATAATTATTTGGACTTTTCCTAAATAGCTCAAATCCTTGAATATTTTATTCTTGGGGAGATATACAGATCATTGAATTTTTAGTCTGGGGGTTCAGATTTCCCCTTTAGATGACATATATGGAACAAAGTGCCTCAAATGTGCTGGTGAGGTAGACAGCTCCCATGATTCAAGAGCACACTGGTGATGCAAATCCAAGTTAGGACAAGGATGACATGATGAAGGTGCTTATCTTTGTGCTTATTCTGTACATGAAAAGAACTGCTCTGGTGAAAACCTTGTGCTATTTCTCATTATTACCTCATTGCCTCCCTCGTGCATTAGATTGCAGGATAGGGCTGGACCAGAAGTTCAGTGAGAAGACCCCTCTTGCCTCCGAGCTCTTCTCTAGCCTACATTTCATCATGCTGCCACGTTCCTTCCCAAAGGTGGCAGCATCCTGGTGAATAGCAAAGTGAAATGATTTCCAGAGAAGTAATTAGCAAAGTGCATCGAGGCTTAAGAAGAAGGGGGGAAGAAAAGCAACTATCAATCAATAAATAATAAAAAATTCAGTCGAGGCCATTTTCTATCCTTCTTGGCTTGGAGACGGAGAAAGAGGGATTCATGAGGACAGGTCAGGTTACCCCTTTCTGGTTCACAGTACACTGCTTCAATATAATACAGTGTGAGCCTCACATAATGGGTGGTGATAAGGATCAAAAAATGGGAACTGTGATTTCACCTCCTCTGATTTCCTGTCATCAGTTCGGCCTTTCAAGTAGGACCAGGAGATACCTGATCTTGGATATTCATGGAGTAATTGCATAGACATTGATCTCTTAATGGTGGACGATGAGTTAATTCATCTCCAAACCCTTCTGAGTTGGCAGATGAGGAGTTATTAGTCCTTGAACTTACTCTGGGCATCACATACTCTATTATTTATCATTTACATATAAATGAAAGTGTGAGCCTCTCAAAGGAGAAAGGGAAGCAAAGAGAAGAGTGGAATAATGCTGGGAAGACGGGACAGTGCTGGAGGATGTAGAGATTTTCCTGTTGCCAAAAGAACCAAAATGGCAAAAATGGCAAAGAATGAGAGGAAAAAATAACTACAGGATTTGTAGGGAAGAGTGTGGCACAGGAAGAAGGTGGGTTGGGATGGCTCTAGTGTTAGGCAAGGATGGGTAACGTGTCATGTTCATTCATTTATGCCTTCATTCCACAGATATTCCTCGGGCTGGATAAAGATATTAGACAGCCTTGCTCTCAAGTAAACAAATAATACGTAACTGCAAACTGGAAGAAGTACTCTGAAGGAAAAAAATAGGGTGTTAGGGGAGAAAATATGGAGAATGGACGTTAAAGGGTTGGGAATCTATTTGAATAGACAGGCCAGAGAGGATCTCTCAGGAGTTAACACGTCAACTTGAACTCAAAGGATAAAAATGAGCCAGCCATATAGAAGGAGATATGACAGAGGTTTTTGTGATGGTCTTGAAGCAGGAGAGTCCTTGGCAAATTCAGAGCAGTAAAGCATTGATGGTTCTTCCCTTTCACAAACACCTGTCGGGGCCAGGCTCTGGTCTGGGTGCTCATGGTAATGCGTTTACTCCCCTGGGCCCCGTGAGTGGGCATTGTCCTCGTCCCCACCCTGCTGGTGAGGAAAATGAGGCTCACGGGACTGGAACACAAAGGACAAAGGAGAAATGGCTCAAGGTTAAGTTGGAGAAGCAGGCGAGAGCCACCGGTGGGAAATGAGCTTATTCTGATGTGGGTTTTAAAGGGTCCTGTTGGCCTCTTGAGGGGACAAGAGAGGAAGTGGAGGGGCCACTCGGAAGGTATTGTGGATTTCCAGGAAGAGTAGCTGAGCCTGGGCCAGGAGGAAGGTGACAGTAGAGGGGTTAATGGGAAAGAGAGGGTGATGGGGCAGATTTGAGATTTGAGATTCTGTAACAGTGAAGATGCAAAAAAAAAAAAAAAAAGCAAGGACTTGCATGCATTTTGCAACCATCCTGGCCTCCTTCTACCATTAAGAGAAGGAATGGAGAGAGAGTCATGGAACAGATTCTTTGAAATCGGAAGATCTTCAGGCACCTAAATGAGGATCCTGCCTCCCTGTCAATATAAAACTTCAATATCCATCGCTGGCATTCTGGGCATGTGCAGTTTGGCTGCCCTTATTCCCACCATATTTTTTGTTAAGTGGACACACACACCTCTGATCCACTGAGCACTTAGTGGGGAGCAGAAAATGAGATTTCTTCCTGTGGCCTGGGACATTTCCATGCAGAGAAGAGAGCTCTGCTCCCCAGAAACCAAAGTTAGAAATAAAGGGGAAAAAAGAAGGCTAACAAGGCAGCTCACCTGGGGGAACAGGTCCAACTGACCGCAAGCCAATCATTAACTCTGCTCAAGGCCTTGAGGACACTCACATACTCGGGGAATTTTAGGAGCCCGGAAACAAAGAGCAAAGTTTATTTTCAGAACAAGGACCAAAGAAGGAAGCAAAGGATAAACAGGGAGCAAATGTTTTAATTATTTTAAATGGTTTCCACCCCAACACCATTCCCCAAATCTTTTTTTTTGAGACAGAATCTCACTGTATTGCCCTTGGTAGAGTGCTGTGGCGTCACAGCTCACAGCAACCTCAAACTCTTGGGCTTAAGCAATTCTCTTGCCTCAGCCTCCCAAGTAGGCTGGGACTACAGGCGCCTGCCACAATGCTCAGCTATTTTTTGTTGCAGTTGTCATTGTTGTTCAGCGGCCTGGGCTGAGTTCAAACTTGTCTGCCTCAGAGTATGTGGCCAGCACCGTAACCACTGTGCTATAGGCACTGAGCCCATTCCCCAAATCTTAACAGAACGAAGGTTGGGAAGATTTATTTGGGAGGGTCTTCTCTCCACTTTGCCACTCAAGGCTTATAGCTACCCTGTGCCCCCACGTTCATGGCATGTTCTTCATGGGAACAGCTGGGTATATCCATGGCCATTTTGTGCCTTTGACCAAACTTGGGTGTCAGGGCCTGGCGAGTTTTCCAGGCGGCTGTGGTTGGCTTCAGAACGGTAGCCACAGCACGCTCTCCGGGGACTGCCTCTGCATTTCACGATGCTGTCCTTCATCTGGGTTTTATAGAAAACAGGGGTCTTGACCTTGGAGTGGAAGAGAGCAGAGCCTTGTTAGCAAACTGTCCAGGAAAGACTTTAAAGAAAATGAATGTGGTGGAAAAAAAGGGAAACTGGGAAAGGCTGAAGGCGTAACAGACCCTTCGTCACGTCCAGACCCAAACAGCCTCCCTGGGTGTGGCCCTCAGCCTGGCAAAATCAACTCCAGATATCTCCGGCTGGAGGAGGCAGGGAGCGAGAAGAGAAGACCAACATGCCAGGGGAAGCAAAAAAATAAAACAAATAACTGCTAATACGATCGTATGTGAGTGGACATAACCAGCCATAGCCCATCGGAGATCTCAGGAAACACAGCTCAGAAAAAGCACAAAAGTCCTTCAGTGTGAAGTAATGAGGCGCATCTAATTATATTTAAGAAAGAAACGGCAAGAACTATTTTAAAAGCCCTCCTCCTTGCTCCCCTCACCGACGAGTCCAAATTCCAAACCGAGAGACACCACTATTCAGAGAAAGGGAGAGATTTTAGCAAGCATCACGGGAAACAAGGTTGTTGCTCTCCCAGAACCAAGAAAAATTATCACACAAACCCTTCCCTGCCTGTTCTGTCCCCCCAGCCCCCAAAAAAGTCCCATCAGGAAACAGCAGGGGGAGGAAGAATAAAAAAATAAAATAAAAAAGGCCACAGGCAGCCCCACCATGAGAAATCAAGGCAGTCGAAATGACATTTGACACCGCCAGGCCACAGCTGAAGAACAAGGGAAAAGTTTTAGGGTGACTGTCACTGACCCATGGTCCCTCACTCCTAACCTTCCTCTCCAACACATGTTTCTCATTTCCTTGCTTATAGCTGGTCCAAGCTAATGATATGTGTTTTGGCCAGGATCCCGTGCTTGGCATACAGCCGGTCTTGTTCTCATTGTCCGGGCTACTTACAGAAACCTCTTTCTCTGTCTCTTTCTCTCTCTCTCTCAAAAAACTGGCTTTAAAGAACAGTAAATATGCAAAATAGCCCCCGAGCTCTATGGAGCTACCATCTTGAACACGGCCCCCGCCACCCTCACACACCCCATCAATAAAGGCCTGAAGAGACTGCCCACGGGTGAGGGGTAAGTTCAACACAAAAGCAGTGGAAATTCAAACAAATTGGCCCATTAGAGTCTCACACGGCTATAAATATAGCCCGGCTCGGGCTATTTTGAGGGACGGTGGCATGGGAAAGTTCGGCCTGGAATCTTGAGTCTGTCAAGGAGACAGATCTGTCCTGAGACATGGGAAGAAGACAAGCGCCCAGCGGGCAGGAGGAAGAAGGGCGTCAGGTCTGGTCCTGGCAAGGGCAAGGGCAAATTCAGAAGTGGACGGGGGAGCGAGCCTCAGCCCAGCCTCGCCCTGCTCTCCAGAGCTGCCGCCCTCGCTGTTGGAGGCCTGGGCTCTAGTGTCACTCAGACGTCCATAACCTCTAAAAAAGCCGAACATGCCCTTTTGCTCCTCAAGGGTCAATGGACCATTTCACTCTTCCTGAAGGACCCGGCCGGCGAGTGGAGGAGGCGTGGGAACCGGCATGGCCACGGGACTGGGCAGGCCCCAAGCTCCAGTCTGCATGTCTAAAGAGCCCAGAAGGGATTTTCTTTTTCATTTTTGGATTGCTCCATAATATTTGTTCCCATTTAGAGGGTCCGTGCAATCTTTTGGTACATGCACACAATGTATAAAGATCAAATCAGAGTATTTAGGATATATCCCTCACCTGGGACATTTGGCATTTGTGTTGGGAACATTTAAGAGGCCATTTTTGTTTGTTAGACCCTGAAGGGTGTTACCCAGTGCATATATAGATCATGAAATTAGGGGCACAGTAGCCTGGATTTGAGGAAATGGGGGCCCATAAATGAGAGTTAGCAAAATATGTAGGCAGAGAACATATATGCAAATGTCAAGAACAGCTTAACATTTCCCCTCAGGGTGTGTTAAAAGATGGCAATTAACTGCTAACAGTTAGGAGTGAGTAAACACAGCCCCCAGAAGGGTGTACCTGCCTGCTCTGTGTGAGCACCGACTCCCCTCTGCAGCCTCCCTGTCAATTGAAAATGACTGAAAATGTTGAAAATGACTTCCCGGGCTCCTCTGCCTCCCCTGTTTTCTGTACAGAAAGCAAACCTAAGACAACTTACTAAGTTTGAGCACCTACTGTATACCAAGCACGGTCTAAAGCACGAGAGTCACACAGACACAGCCCTGTCCTCCTGGGGCTTGCAGCCCGGTGGGTACATTTGATCTGTCCCCGACCCCACAGCTTCCTTGACTACGCTTTCCAGTGTACCCGGAACGGCTCAGTTTCTATCTGTTGACCCAGTGTGATTATTAATAGCACTTCTTTTTACTCTCAAAAGTGTCCCAGTTTGGATGATAAATTATATGGCTACTCTATCTAGCATCCCTCTCTTAAAAAAAAAAAAAAAAAAAAGTGCTTTTTTGGTATGAAATCTGATACACAGAGATAAAAGTGCAAAAATATAGCATCTTCTGTTTTAGAGGCTTTTTGGAACTTGCCGAAGTCAAGAGAGGGTTCCCAAATTATCGAGACAATGGCTTTAGCAGATTAAATTTTAATTTAGCTCGGAACAGCCTCCACTCTGCATCCTGGGCTGCAGCCCTTGTTGCTCACGAGAGTTGGCTATATAGGCACAGACGTTGCCTGCTGTGGTTTTTCCATGATGTATTTGGAACCTCGAACTGACTGTCCTCTTGCACCAAACATGGGGACAGCTGAAGCACATGAGGGCACTTGTCCCTCACTGCCTGGAGGGGAAGAGCCAAATCAGGTTACCATGACAACACCCTTTCCTGAAAACCTCTGACTGACACTTCCTGGGGAGACAGGAAGTAAGGACAGGAAGACACCGAGGTCATTCCCTTCCCATGTCCAGCTATTCCCACCTCCCAGACTTGTCTCATATTTGACCTTTTCTAGCTCAGCACTTATTGTCCCATTCCCATCAGCAAAGCTGTCCTGGAGGTGAAAGCAACCAATTGCTCTAGCCCAGCAGTCTGCTGGAACCTCCCCAAATATACAGTACAACCTCCATAGTTGACCACCTCCCTACATAGACCACCTCCTTACGTTGACCTCATTTTCATAGACTGGACATGCACCTTGTGTACATATCAGTACAGCAGGCCAATTTCTTTATGTTGACCACCTCTGTATGTTAACCAGTTTGTTACTGTCCCTCAAGTGATCAACTTACAGAGGTTCTACTGTATTTCAATACAGTAGATACTCACAGGTATCTAGTGAGGGAAAGATGTTTCAAAAAGTTGTACAGCTGATTCCAAAGTAAAAAATAAACAATTTATAGATTGTCTGCACTTTTGCAGTCAATGTCACAACATTAATAATTACTCCACAAAGTTACTGAGGACCTATCACATGAGATTGGCTATTGAGTATTAAAATATAGTAGATATGGTCCCTGTGTTCACAGAGCTTATAGAATCCTGAGTGAAATACCCATTCAAGGCATAATCATACTACATACACAGTTGTAATAAATGCTACAAGGGAAAAGTACAGAGGATAAGGGAACTACAACAGGGACACCTAATTTAGATTTTGGTGGGTCAGGGAAAGCCCCCTAATAGAAAGCTACTTTAAAAGACCTAGAGGTTGAACTGAGGTAGGCAAAGAATGTCTATTATCCATTTATATCAAGAGCCCCAGAGTCTCTACCGTATTGAACATAATCTTTATGCTTTGTTGAAATAGTTCACATTACAACCAGAAGAGTTTAGAGGGTATGGCTTTCAAGCCTACATATTTATAAGGTGCATCAAAAATAATACAATAATAATGCCTCCCTTCTAGATGGTCCGTTGGTTGTGCTTAAGTGCAGGAAGTGTTCAGAGCATGCCAGTCTCCTCTCTGGAACTGCTTTGGCAAATGCAGGATCTCACATATCTGAACCCCAGCCTCTTAGGGCATGGTTCAGTCTTGTTAACATGTAATAAATAGTTTTATGGATTAGATGCTTAAGATACATTGAATAAATGAAAGTATCAGTGAACAAAGGAACACACTTTTTCAGGATTATCTTCTAGGTGCCTATGCCAGGTACATTCACAAATGTCCTCCAGTTTCAGCATCATAGCATCATTACACCTTTCTCAAGGGCAGAATTCCAATATGCCGAATTAAATAATAGTTTCAAAAATAATTATAAGATATAACCCAAGTGAAGCAAATAAGGGAGCATTTTCAGGAGCATCTTGGAATAGCGAGGAGAGATGCCAGCCAGTGAAATGAAAGCATGCAGATATTCCAGAAGGTCACACAGGTGGGACATGAAGGGGACTGGAAAGGAAGAGGAGGTGTAAGGCTGAAGGGACAGGCAGCACTGCTGAGACCCAGAGGCCAGCTGGAGGTCCCGTGGCAGCCCACAGAATGTTCCATGGATGGTGATGATGAAGTTGGATTCTGCTGTTCTAGGGCAAGGGCTGGATATACTCCCCCTGGTTGGGGGTGGAGAGTGAGGAGTGGGGGTTGGGTCTAGCGAGAATAGAGAGAAGAGAATTTGAGCTCAATGGAACATTTAAGTGCAGAGAAGCTTCAGAAATGTTTGTGTTAAAAGGCTGGCATGGCCCAGTGCAGTGGCTCACGCCTATAATCCCAGCACTCTGGGAGGCCGAGGTGGGTGGATTGCCTGAGTTCAGGAGTTGGAGATCAGTCTGAGCAAAAGTGAGACACTGTCTCTACTAAACCTAGAAAAACTAGCAGGGTATCATGGCCAGTGCCTGTAGTCCTAGCTGCTCGGGAGGCTAAGGCAAGAAGATGGCTTGAGCCCAGGAGTTTGAGGTTACTGTGAGCTATGACACCATGGCACTCTACCCAGGGCAACAGAGTAGGACTCTGTCTCAAAAAAATAAAAAAATGAAAAAGGGCTGGCATCTATGGGGCAGGTGGTCACAGGAAATTTTCTGAAACAAAAGTAATGAAAAGAAATGTGAATGTGGAAGTGGTGCCAAATCTCACCAGTATAAGAAAGAGCATTAGAAAAGAAAGGAGAGGAAGCAGATAATTTTTTTTTTTTTTTTTTTTTTTTTTTTTTGAGACAGAATCTCATTCAGTCACAATGGGATTGAACGCTATGGCATCATAGCTCGCAGCAAACTCAAACTCTTTGGATTCAAATGATTCTCTTGTCTCAGCCTCCCAAGTAGCTGGGACTACAGGCACCTGCCACAGTGCCCAGCTATGTTTTAGAGACAGGACTTCACACTTACTCAGGTTGTGAGCTCACGCAATATACCCGCCTCAGCCTCCCAAAGAGATGATTTTATATTTTAAGAGGTTCCTCTTGTCTAAAAGGCAGTCCTAGTGTGAACAATTTAGGCAAAGAAAGTTTAAACAGGGGTAGGAGTTTATTCCAACAAAGATGGCCATGGGTAGCATGGCATCATTTTAGGGTTGGAAATCTCTCTGTTTTAAAACCATTCACATTAGACCATGAGTGAATGGAAAGGGGGAATGTCTGAAGAGGTTCAAGGGGATAAGAAAAGACTGGAAAGCATAAACAGTATTGCCCCTGGAAGGGAGCGCTGATGTTCAAGAGAATTTTCTGCAGAAATGGATATCAGTTTAAAGTTGTCCCTCTTGGCTGAATCCCTGCCTTTCCCTGAGATGATGGCAAGTTCTATAATTGTGCTAGTTTCATTGTTTTGCTCCACAAACCTATTTGCAAAAGAGCCATAAAATGGTCTTACTCAATGCTCTCAGTTTTAAGAAATATGATACTTGGCAGATCGAGAGAAATTATTATTATTTTTTCCTATTTCACAGCGTCTTGGCACACATTCAGCACCGAAACGGTTAAAATATCAGCACATTTCACTGGTCTTGGGTTACTCATAAACATTCAGCAAAGCAATTTCACTCAATCGCACATATTAACTGCTTAAGTTCTTCTCTCTGAGGATGTGGACTGTTATTTTATGCCAAAAGTCCTGTAATTAAGTTTGACATAAGTGCATGGATTAAATATGTGGTTGGGGGGCGCGGTCCAGAATGGAAGGGTTTCTCCCCTCACCTTCTCGCCATATGGAGACTGTAACCAAATAACGTGCAAAAAATTTTTAAGAGAATTTCCATTCTTATTACTCAACGTTGTTTATCAGGTAAGTCTCCAGGCCAGTATGGTTACAAAACCAGTTTTTCTTTTCCTCAGTTTTCCAATAAGACCAACAAAACCTTAACCATCCTCCAGCCCAAGACCCTCATGATAATCTTTATATAGGGCAGAGAATAGAACAGCTATTAGAAACTCTTCTGACAGCCAAGGGGCTGTGGTGATAGTCCAGAGCTAATTTATCAAAAGGGTCTCATTCAGGGGTATCTTTTAAATGCCGAAACCATAACCAGGGGGATAAGGCAGGGGCTTGTTTCGTCAATGACGTGAAGGTGTGCGACATTCCCATCTACTCCATTCTGAAGACACTTCCATCTTGTCAAGATTGCCCCCTCTGAAGAGTCCACAGGTGACTTTGAAAAGGCTCAAATCGCTTAAGCAGAATACTAACACATTTACTTTCAATTTCTGGCCATGTTCATGAAGGTTTCTTGTGGTTTCAGAAAGGAATGTCCGTGTTCCTCCCTTCCTAAAAAAAAAAAAAAAAAACAGACAAAAATAGCTTTTTCAAGTGTTTGAAAGAGAAAACATCCTCCTCGGGTTTCCCCCAAATCAGAGGGAGCACACAGGACATGAACCCTAGAAAGGTGTCTGGGCTGCAGGCCCCACCTTCCTTCCCTCCTGAGTTTGTCCTGAGTCTGTCACCCAGGGCAGCCCCTCGTTCCCTCCTTTTTCCATTAGTTGATTACTCCCTTAGGGGGTTTGTCTAACCAGAACTTCCTTAAGGCATCAAGAAAGGTTACCCAAATTCCCTGCGAGGCTGGAGCTCTTCATACGTAGCCATCACTCTGAAAAAAATCCCATTGCATCTATTCCTAGCTGCCCTTCTTGATTGGTCTCTGTTTCTCTGAACTTGACTCTGAATCTTTTATTTTGGGAGGCCACAGACCAAGTGGTTCATAACATTAGCGTTAGGAAGTGCCATAAATCTCCAGCTCATGCCGACTTCTGGCAAGGCTCTCCATTTTAGCATATCCATTTTTATTTTATAATAGGTGCCTCAATCTGAGCACTGTGTTGAGATAAAGCCTTTGCATTTGCTACACAGGAGTGAGAATAATTTATTTAGGCTCAATGCAACCCTCTATATTCCCCATAATTTGGAGGGACTATCTGCCACATCTTTCAAAAGCCCATCCCAAGCCCTCCAGAAATACTCTTATTTCTCAGTTTATCCTCTTGGTTTTCTAACTTATATTTCTGCTCATTAAATTACATAAGCCTGTTATTAGGCCCACAGTCTTAATGTATTCCAGGCAATCTGAATTATACTGTACTCTTCTGTGTTATCCCCCAATTTGGGCCAAAATATAATTATTGCCTTTGACTCTTTGATCCATGTTATTGTTGGGAATTATCTGGTTCTCTTAAATGGCTTTCACTTACCCGTGGCTTCTTTTTCTTTGCTATCTCAGGTAGTTCTTTCTAGTCCCAAAACTTACTCTTTAGAGGGGCCAGCTCATAAGACTGGCCCAAAAGAAGTAATGAAATGCCCACCCCTCCCCACAGCGGGGCTCTTGCTTTGCTTAGGAGAGGTGGGAAGAAAAGACTCAAAGGAGGAGTGTCCAACCTGCAGCCCACGGGCCACGTGCAGTTTATTCCAGGACTGTTTTGCTTATCTGTGGTGTCAGATATCACAAAAAGTATGCATAGACCTTCATTTTTGCTCATCAGCTTTTGTTAGTGTTTGTGTATTTAATGTGTGGCCCAAGACAACTCCTATACATCCAATATGTGGCAGAAAAGAAAAAAGGTTAGATTCCTCAAGAACGATTTGCCATTCTTGAGGATAGTTCAGTGACTTGAAATTAATGGGACTGGCCCACCTAGGTCTTTCCATTTTCTCACTGTGTCTGGTTACATCTGCCATGGGCCCAAGTCCACCGTTTTATTCTGTTCATGTCTAGTTCCTCCACAAAAACTCCAGAACGAAACCAAAGCAAAGACATGGCATCGTAGACTAGGCACCAGGCAGAGTACATAGGGGTCCCACGTGGCTGACGGAGTGGGGCTAAGTGTGGTATGCTAAGATCCAGCAGCTCTAGCATAATTGTGCAGAACTCCTGAAGAGGTCTTGTTGCAACTTTTTTGTTGCAACTTTTTTGCACATGAGCCTTTTCTACCTTTGTCCTCAAATAAGACCTTAGCTCCATCTTCCTCTCAGATGCTGTGATGTCTTGTCTCTAGGCTGGGGTAGTTCCAGCTTGGCCCTTGCCTCCCACCTACACTTCTTGTCTTCCCTCTGAGGCATCTGTAAGATGGAGAACCTGTTAGGATCTTTTAAGTTCTGTGCTCACAGCTTTCTAAACCTGATCAGAGCCATGATGAAAAGCATGGCCATTTTCCCTACAGTTTACGCACAGCATTCTTGGGTTCCAATCTTCCTGGACATGGTTCAAAATGACACATCCCCATGTTTCTCAATAAGTGGTAGTAAATAAGAATGCGTGCTCTGGGCTGGGTGTGGTAGCTCGGGCTATAATCTACCACTCCGAGAGGCCAAGACGGGTAGATCACCTGAGCTCAGGAGTTCAAGACCAGCCTGAGCAAGAGAGAGATCCTGTGTTTACTAACAATAGAAAAACCAGCTGGAATTGTAATGTATGCCTGTAGTCCCAACTGTTTGGGAGGCTGAGGCAGAAGGATCACTTGAGCCCAAGAGTTTGAGGTTGCTATGAGTTAGGACGCCACTTCACTCTATCCAGGGAGACTAAGTGAGACTCTGTCTCTAAATAAATAAATAAAAAGAATGCTCACCCTGAAGCCTCACCACCTGGATTAAAATCCCAGCTCAGATGTTTATGATCTGTCTGACCCCAATCATGTTAACTTAACCCCATGTGACTCATTTGTCTCACCTGTAAAATAGGTATATAATATGAATAGTACCTACCTCTTGGGTTCATCCTGAGTAGTAAGCACATAAAAGGTTAATGAGAGTGCTTGGCCCATGGCAAGCCTTCAATAAGTGTTGGCTATAACCAAAGAGATGGTTTAGACTCCAAATTTTGTAGGGAGCATCAGTCACATTATTTGAGTTGGGGGGGAACTGAGGGTTCTTGAGAGGATGAATGATAAGCACACATATGTCTTTGGGTTGCTGTGTACATGGCAGGACCAAAACACAACCTTCCATCAAAACTAGCGGTCCACCCACGCCTGATTCCCCCTTTCCCAGCCCAGCATTATCAAAGGACATGGAGATTCAGAAAATTGAAGAATTGGTGTAAGAATTAATAGAAGTCTTCATTCAAAATTCTTAGGGTTTCCTCTGCTGCACAGAGACACAAATGGCAGAGTTCCCATGTGGGTTCCCTGGCAAAAGCAGCTCTGCAGCCCCCTGAAAGGCTTCCAAACCACCTTCTTTCACTTTCATTTGGCTGACTTGGGTAACTCACCCCATGGCTACCTCCCAAGACTGCAATGAGCAAGAAAGAGAGTTACAGTATTTGGGAATATAATCATTATTATTAAACATATACCTTCTATTAAATAATCTATCTTAAAACTAATAATATATATATATATATTGCAGTTTTTGGCCGGGGCTGGGTTTGAACCCGCCACCTCCAGCAGATGGGGCCAGCGCCCTACCCCTTTGAGCCACAGGCGCTGCCCAATAATATTTTTAATGTATTATTTACATTTATTCAGAATATTACCAACTAATCTTGGAATGTTCCATCTCTCTCACCTCCTCGTCCAAGTTCTACCCTTCTCTGGTACCCAAATTAGACCTCTAAAAAGCCACCCCCTCCTAGATACACTTGAACAGTGGAATCTATGCTCATGCTTCTGAGCTGTTAATCTAGTTACTACTATCTTTTCACTTGCTTTGGCATTTAATCATCTATTTCTAGGAGTCAGCACACATTTTTTTCTGTAAAGGTCCATAGAGAAAATGTTTTAGTCTTTGCAGGCCATCCTGTCTCTGTCACAGCTACTCAACTCTGCTGTTGTAGCATAGAAGCATCATAGACAATAGGCCAGTGAGGAGGCATGGCTGTGTTCCAATAAAACTTTATTTATAAAAACAGGTTTCTGGCTCAAAGTGCCAAAAAATTTTTTTTTATATACACACAACATACAAACAAGTGGTGTGCCAGATTTGGCCTGTGAGCCATTGTTGGTAGCCTCTAATCTGTAGCCTGGTTTTGTTATGGAGACCCTTTATTGCTGCCTTTTTTTTTTTTTTTTTTTTTTTTTTGTCTACCCAATTGTCAAAACCTTAAAGACAAGAGCCAATGTCAGGTGTTGCGAACATCCTATCCCTCATGTCCCTGGGTCCCAGTGCCTGGCTCAGTACATGCTTGTTGGGTTAAACTGTCTCATGGAAAGATTGTCTATAGATCATGAATGGATGGACTGAAGCAATTAACCCAGGCAGAGAGCTCTGAAGAGTCAGATTAAGCAAACACACTGTGTTGTCCTCCTTGGATTTGAGACGGCCATGTATGTGTTAAAGACGTGAGTACAGGGGAAAAACTGCCCTCCAATGACTGTCAGACCCTGAGGAAAAGGCTGTGAGGAGCTCCTGAAGACCTCATGTTTCTGGAATCTGAGCTCTATGCATAAATAATGCCATGCAAGACTGGGAAATGAGGAGCTTGAATCTTTCCTAAGGACATGGCTGTAACTGAATTCACATACAACTGCCATTCTTGGGGCTGGCGCCTTATGCCTTGAGCCACAGGTGCCACCCACAACTGCCATTCTTTAGAGGCAACTCTTTCATTATTGTCCTTGAATTTAGAAGAATTTCTCTATTGTGGGAATACGACATTCCAGGAACAGATGCAACAGTGGTTAAGAGTATCAGGGACTGGAGTTAAAGCTAAATTCCAATCTGTGGGCCTTGAAGTAAGTCGCTTAACCTCTCTAGGTCTCAATCTTCCTGTCTATGAAATGGGAATTTGTGAGGGTTACATAAGACCATGTGTATAAAGACCTGAGGGCTCAGGAAAGAGTCAACACTCAATGATTATTAATATCCAATAAGGGCAGTAGTAGTTGCCAAGTCACAGGAGTAAAAGATACTCCTTAATTAATCACAGAGCTACCATGAGACCCAGAAGTAAAAACCTATGTCCCCACAGAAACTTGTACACCAATGTCCAATGTTCATAGGAAACTTATTCGTAATAGCCAAAAAGTGGAAGCAACCCAAATATCTGTCAACTGGCAAATGGATAAACAAAAGATATCTGTACACCGAATATTATTTGTCCATAAAAGGAATGAGGTACTGAGACATGCTACAACATGAATGCAGCTCGAAAACATGATGCTCAATGAATAAAGCCAGGCACAAAAGACCACATACTGTGTAAGTCCATTTATAGGAAATGACCAGAATAGGTAAATACAAAGAGACGTAAAGTAGATTAGAGGTTGCCGAGGGGTGGGCTTGGGGCAGGCAGGGAAGGGGGAGTAGTAGAAAGGAACGTAGAGTCACTGTTAATCAGCATGCAGTTTCTTGAGATGATAAAAATGTCTAGGGCCGTGCCTGTGGCTCAATGAGTAGGACACAGGTCCCATCTACCGAGGGTGGCAGGTTCGAACCCAGTCCCAGCCAAACTGTAACAAAAAATAGCCAGGCATTGTGGCGGCTGCCTGTAGTCCCAGCTGCTCGGGAGGCTGAGGCAATAGAATCACCTAAGCCCAAAAGCTAGAGGTTGCTATGAGCTGTGACACCACAGCACTCTACCCAGGGCAACAAAGTGAGACTTTGACTCTTAAAAAAAAAAAAAAAAAAATGGGGGGTGGTGCCTGTGGCTCAAAGGAGTAGGGCACCAGCCCCATATGCCAGTGGTGGCAGGTTCAAGCCCAGCTCCAGCCAAAAACTGCAAAAAAAAGAAAAATTTTCTAGAAATAGATAAAGGTATTATTGTACTGAAATACTAAATACATATTCAATATTTTTGTATTGAAATACTAAAAACCATTGAATTATATACTTGGAAATGGTCAATTTTGTGGTATATAAATTACATCTCAATAAAGCAGTTATTTTTTAAAAGCATTTTCTGAAAAAAAGCCAATTAACTCAGCCATCCTCATCAAAAGTGAATCTAAATGTATGCCTTTCGATTCTTGAAATGGGCTAGAAGTTTATAGTCTAAGAACTCCACGCCCACCAAAAAATGTGTTATGTGCAGATATCTTTTAAAAGAAGAAAATTAGTTATTAGTTAAGTTCATACATCCATAATGTTTAAATGTACCAGTTCAGGGTGTACATGTGTCATCTTCACTTATAAAGTCTAGCTAGTCGTAAGAATTACAGAGTCAAAAAATACCAAGACCCTACGCATTTAAGCCTTATATTCAAGGAACGATGTTTCTATAATAATAGCAAAGCTTGAAGGAGAAAAATAACAAGTTGGGTTATGGACTATTATGCAGCTTTTGCCATATAACAAACTACCCCAAACCTAATAACTTGAAACAGTAAATTACTTCTCACAATTCCGTGGGGAAGCTGACAGTGCTCCTGACCTGAGTCAGCTTGACAAAGATGGATAACCCAGCATAGCCTCCCTTTCATGGCGGCCAGCAGGCTCCATGCCAGCGGCCTGAGCTGCTTCACATGGTGGTCTCAGGCCTCCAAATGGCAGCAACAGAAAAGCCCCCGTGTACCCATACTTGGCCACTTTGGGCATGTGTCACCTTTGCTAACTGTCCCGTATGGCCAAAGAACATCACCTAACCAGACCAGAATCTAGGAGAGGGCACTGCCCAAGGGCATCGACAAAAGGGAGAGAGAGAAGCATGTGGCCATTATTACTCACCATAGCAACATATGTCACCTACGCCGCATACCTCGCTAGGAAGTGGTGACTTTCTACTCAATTCCCCTGGAAGGATCTGGAAGGATGAGGGTGAATGTGAGTGTATGCTGGACTGGTCTGAATGGGAATGACCTATTATGAAAGAAGTTCATACACGTATATAACTGATAAAAAGTCTTTTAAAGGAGGAGAGAGAGAGAAGGAAAGAAAGAAAGAGAAAGCGAGAGGGAGAGGTCTTTCCTAGCATATCTGATTTTACTACTTTGCACTGGCAGACCACTACCAGCTGTAAAGATTCTAACCTACCCTGTTGTCATTGCTTGTCTTGTAAAATCGCCTCCTGTCTCCTGAACTTCTTGGGTCAGATTTCGACACTGTGATGGCACTTACTGTGTGTGTCCAGGAGCCCAAATGTCTAATCCCCAGAGTGGCAAACATTGGGACAGCTGGCCCAGGCTCGGAAAGAACCAGAGACACAGACCAGCGACGTCCCATTCTTAGAACATAATTAATGTGCTGGTAATTTTTTTTTTCATCAACAAAGGATTACCAAAATACCGCATGATTTCCTTCAAAAATGTGACCCTCCCTTTCCTGTCTCATTTTTCTTTTCCTGGATCTGGACAAGGTTTCCATTGGCCTCACAAAAACAGTTATTTCTGTTCATTTTTCTCAACTTTTCTCAGTTCCTTGATCTCAAGGAGTCCAGAGATATTAATTTAAATTATTAGGAGACATTTCAGGGATTTCTGGCTGCTCTCACTTCAAGACTTCTCTAAAATGCTTCCCCTCTTTGTGAGGCTACCAGCGTCCCCTGAGGTCCTTAGCAAACTTCACAGTGTTATAAAAAGCCAACTAACTAAATAATGCCATAGGAATCTTAATGACGAGGGTCATTTGGCCAACAACATTACACGGTTTTTTCGTCTCGGAATGCAAGCATTCAAAATCACAAATATCCCATCCAGTTCAGATTTAATTACCACCGTTCATACTTTAAAGAACTTGCTCAGTTTCAGTTATGTAAAATTGGAAACAATGAACTATTGCTAAGGGATGATGACTTGACTCCTTTTTTAAGGGGAAGCCGGAAAATGGCATAATTGTTATCTCTTCCTGATAAAATCTCTATTGTGGACTGGTCATTTCTTTACCAAACATCCCTAAATCACCCCAGACAGTTTCTCTTACATTTCTCACCACAGAGCCTGAAGTTAGCCTGTGCTGAGCTTGGGACATGGAGACCATGTCTGATAGTTGGGCTAAGGCAAGTTCTGGCAATGTCAGAGGATGTTTGGGGGACAATTGTCATGGAAAACCCAGGACTTAGCAATCATTATCAACCCAACATAACTTGGGGCTACTCTATACCCTCTGCTGGGTAAGGAAAGGAAACTAGGAGGGGCAGCACCTTTGGGGCTTCACACTCCTGACTTGTCTCAGGGAAGACTAGACTTCAGAGTCTGGCACATCACCTCGTGATTTAGAATCAGGGCCAGGAGTGAAGGCTTCGTTCAAGAGAGGGGAGCAATCTCCTTGAAATAACGATGGATTCATAGAAAATGCATTCTAGTATGCTCTGCAATCTAATCCATTGTCTCTAACGATCACCCTTTTAAAACTTTTTCTTGTAGTACCCAAAATCATTTTTTAAAATTTTATGTTAGTACTATGATTATTTTCTTAGACTCAGTCTGTCATCCAGACTGGAGCATAGCAGTAACCCAGTCATAACTCACCTCAAATTCCTGAGCTTAAGTAATTGCACCTGGCTGATTTTTTAATATTTTTGTAGAGATGGGGGTGGGTCTTGCTATGTTGCTCAGGCTGATCTTGAACTCCTGGACTCAAGCAATCTTCCTACTTCAGCCTCCCAAGGTACTAGGATTTTAGGCATGAGCTACCATGCCCAGCCTCCTAATCAACTTTTTACATGGGAGCTACCCACCTACCTTTAGGTAATTCTTTTAATGTACCTAACTTTTATGTTATCAAAAAAGAAAGTTTTATATACAGTAGAACCTTTACAGTTGACCACCTCCTGATATTGACCACCACCTCAAATTGACCTAATTTTCATAGAGCAGACCCGTGCCACATATATTCTGTATACAGTAGACCTAGTTCCTTATGGTCACTACCTCTGCATGTTGACCACTTTGTTACAGACCCTTGGGTGGTCAATTTACAGATAGGTTCTACTATATATACATATGTATATAACGTACATACATGTGTGTATGAATAAGCTTATATGCTATATATAATGATGTATATCTAAAATATCTGTGTGTAATTTTATTTGTAATCACCATCTTGCTCACATCCATTTAAAAGGTACTACATCTAGTCACCACTGGCAGTTCTGTTTAATGGGGGGCTGAAGGATTGGGCCATTGCATACTTTATGCTGACCACCAAAGCCTAAAACCACCAGAATTATTTACCCTGAAGTGTGGGCTGTTTTGGCTTTGTGGGTCAAGTGGAACTATTTTTAAAAGTCTATGTGCCAACTGAAAAAATAAAAACTGTGTATGCTAGAATCCAATTCATGTTCCTTCATTTCCACAATTTTAGCTTTTGATTTTTTGAAATGGCCTTCACGACACATATGTCCCCCATTCTTCACCCATCTTTAGTATTATGAGGCTTTCTGAAGGTTCATCATTTTATGTCTCGCTTATACTTTTTCCCCAGAATATGTTTCCATTTTTCAGAATCTCAAATCACCACAGTAACTGGGAAAAGTCCCTAAAATGTACATTAAATCTTTCTGTGTTCAGCCTCAGACAGAATCACCACAAACAGCCACAGAGACAACAAAACAATTTGATCCTGGGCTATAAAAAGAGCTGCCTACCCCCCAAGTCCTTAATTTCTCACCATTTTGGTGCATTTTAGGAGAGATCAAATGACAAACCTGCAATGATAATAAAATCGTCAGGACAGACTCTTGTCATTTCACAGACAGGGAGTGACAGGCCAAGGGACACGGTGCGGGAAAGAGAAGAGGAAGTGTAGAAAAAGGGAACAGGAAACAGATGGGAGACATGATCTCTCAATACTCCCAAAATTCTGAAAAACCTCAGACCAGCCTGGTTGCTTGAAGATCAGGAGAAAAGCGAGAGCTGTACATTTACCCAAAGAGAGGCCAGCTGGAGCAGACAGGGCAAAGAGTAGTATGTCACGTGGATGCCAAGTCCTCAGGCTACATTCAGCAATACCAGAGGGAAGTGAGAAAGCTTGACAATCCCGGAGTCAGTGTGGGCCATGATGCAGGAGAAGGTCACATTCTGACCATGATCACCAAAGTCCAGCTTCACGTTGACAGCCAAAATCTCTCCAAGCATGTGATTGGGGGCTGAGCCTACATCTCTCTCCACTAAGAATTAAGCCTATAACGGAGACCAGAAGGAAAGGACTTGCTCTTCCTCGTCTGCAGTTAGGGCTCATGGAATGGGAAAGGAAGGGTACAGAGTCTGGAATTAACTGTTGGGGGCCTTTGCTATGACACCAGCACAGAAACCTCAAAGAACCTAAACAGCTTTCTTAAAATTCATCCCAAGATGCGATGATCAGTATTTGTCCCCAAATGATTCCTACAGCTGAGTTCAGAGCTCTAGGGGCAACATTCCATGTGGGAGTGAGCATCCGGGCTTGGATTTTCCTTTCCTTCTCTAGGTCTGGCAAGAGGGGTAAGAGGGATGGATGAGGAAGGGCAGGGATGTCTCTCCCTAAACGTCAGAAAGTTGAACCTGCTCCCCCTTTCCCAGGAGATGCTAAAATCTGACAATCCAGCAGACCTCCTCCTAACAAAGCCTGATAGCAAAACCATCCCCAAATCCCAGACACCCCTCCCCCCTTCCCAGCAACTGCATTTCACTTGTGACCTTGCTCAGACTGTGGTCAGAAAAGAGCCTTTGAACACATCTCCAGGGCTGCAGCGATTAGAAGGGCTTTGATTACCCGGCTCAGCAGGTCCTCCCCTCCCAGGATAACTCTCCTCCCTTCCCCCAGCAGCCTCATCCTGCCTCCTCACCCAGTGGCCCCAGCAGTTTTTTTTTTAAGCAACCTTTTTTTTTTTTTTTTTTTTTTTCTGTTTTCATTTTCCTATAGGATCCTAAACCTCAAGATGCGGTTAACGCTAATCCTGATTTATTTAGGGTTTATCTGCATCATTAATTCTGATCATGTGGTGGGGGTGATGGGGGAGTGCTACAGGCCTTAGTTTGTATACAAAGTTTGGGTGTTCGTGAAAGAAGCCAGCAATCCCTGAGAAACATATTTTCTTTAGATAGCCTCTAAATCCAAACAACTTTTCTTTTCTAGTCTGAAAATATTTCTTAAGATGGGACCCGTCCTTAACAATTTCATTTATTATTCCTTCTCCCCCAGTCCATATCCTTTGAAGCTGCTTCCTGCATTAATCTGGACTTAATATGGATTTAAACATTTACAATGGAAAAATAATTTGGGTTAAAAAATAATCTCCCTTGATAAAGCTAGGAACCCCCCACCCCCCAACTGTCACCATCTCTGAATGCAGGAAAGGAATGAGATTCTTGAATCTACATACTAAAGAAAAGCAAAAGTAACAGAGCGTGTGTTATGTTTTATATTTGTCAGCTGTTATGACTGACTGGAATGGAGTGATATCCAGGATCCTGACTTGTTTTGAATTCATCATCATTCAGGACATATGAGCAGTTATTTGGTGCTCAGGATGTACTAAAAATACCTTCTGCCAGTTCCTCACAGAGGAGCTTCCCAGTAACTAACAGGGCCCTGCTTTTGCCCTCTCCATTTTGTGCTTTGGTTTAAGAGATTTCTTTGTGCATTCTTCTGTTAATTGGTATAATTCTAGAAATAGAAAGTTCACATTTCTTTGGGTGGGCCCCTCCAGCAAGGCCAGTGTTATCAAGTGAATTCTTCCTGAATGTGACTCAGAGACCTCATAGAGATTGAAATATTTTCATGAGAATTTGGAGAAATTCAGATGAGACCTCCAAGTCTACTTTGTCAGACCTCAACGCATAGGGCAGACCCAAAGTTATTTTAATTTCTCAGGGACTTGCAGAAGGAAACTAGACTGAATCCAAGAAGTGCCCCTTCCAGGGGTGGGAAATCAGTGGCATGAATGGTATCACTCCCCATTCCTGTGCCTGTGGTAGACATCACTATTCAATTGCAGCATTTCTTCCCACTGAGCAGGAGGCAGCCTCCCTATCCTAATATCAAACTCAGACCTTTCTCACAATTCCTCTCACGCTTTCTCTAGCATGACTCTTACTGGTTCACCCACTCATTCCTCCTAAGGCCCAGGGTAAGTTCCCTGTGATTCAAGCCACTTGCTGTTTTCTACATGTGACATTCCTTTCCCATTCTGGAAGCCTTTTCCAATCCCCATGCCTCTTCCTTTCCTTTTGAAGATGCCCGTCCTAATTAAGCAATTCTTCCCTTCACACTATGTTCCTCACCACTTTTCATTTGTGTTGAATATTTTAATAACATTTACCTCTTTCCAAACTAACAAATTCATGGTAGAAACTTTGTAAAATACAGATACGCAATTTAAAATCACATATAATTCTATTAGGATATGCATGTTGATGTGTAGACTTCTAACTCTTTCTATGAAATATCTCCAGCTTTTTTATTGTAAAAAAATGTACATACACTTGAAGTAGGTGAATTTTATAATTTTTTATATGTAAGTTACACCTTGATAAACAAACCAATTATCTACATATTGTGCATAGCAAAGAATATACCATATCATCATGCTTCTGAAGTTCATGTGTATTTTTAAACAAAAATATGGCTTTCATTTTTTTTTTTTATTCACTCTATTGAAAAGTGTGTAGACTTTGTTATCTATAAACTTGTAGGTCCTACAGTGTGTGGATGAACTGCAGAGCATATACCTAGTGTGTTTCCAGTACTCCCTAGATATGTCAATAGACTCATCCATTCTCTTATAAAAATTTTAATAGTTTTATTGCAATATATTCACATACCAAGAAATTCACCCACTTAAAGTGTGCAACATAATGGTTTTGAGTATGTTCATGGGCTTCTGCAATCATTGTCACTTTCAATTTTAAAATATGTTCATGACCTCAAAGAGAAGCCCCATTCTTGTTTTTCTTTAAGCCCTCTCAGCCCTTGGCAACCACTCATCTACTTTCTGTCTCTGTGAATTTCCATGTTGTGAGCATTCCCTGTGTGGTCCTTTGGGATTAGCTTCTTTTATTTAGCATAGTGTTTTCAAGGTTCATCTGTGTTCCTTCCTTCTTTCTTTCTTTCTTTCTTTCTTTCTTTCTTTCTTTCTTTCTTTCTTTC
>CAUYPK010034757.1:0-41179 GCA_963574355.1 Loris lydekkerianus | reverse complement strand
TGCTGGTGCCCCCCCCCAGCACAACCCGCCCCCGCGGCACCCCCCCCCCCCCCCCCCCCCCCCCCCCCCGTTGTTTCATTGAAACTGCTCTTGTCAAGGGGCAGGGTGACTTCCAAACTTTGCCACATACAATGATTATGTTAGTTTCCCTGTCTTTAGCTTTCTTCTCTGCTCACTCTGTATTTCCCTTTTCTTTTCCATTCTTTTATTTATTTATTTATTTTTTTCTATTTTTAGGGATTCATTGAGGGCACAAAGTATTAGGTTACAATGATTGCATCTGTTAGATAAAGTCCCTCTTATAATTGTGTCATGCCCCCTTTATTTCCCTTTCTTAAAAAAAAATTTTTTTTTTTTTTTTTTTTTTTTTTTTGAGACAGAGTCACCCAGGTAGAGTCACCCCAGGTAGAGTGCCACAGCATCACAGCTCACAGCAACCTCAAACTCATGGGCTCAAGCGATCCTTTTGCCTCAGTCTCCCAAGTAGCTGGAACTACAGGTGCCTGCCACAACACCCGGCTAGTTTTTCTATTTTTAGTGGAGAGGGGGTCTCACTCTTGCTCAGGCTGGTCTCAAACTGTTGAGCTCAATCGATCCTCCTGCCTTGGCTGCCCAGAGTGTTAGGATTACAGGCATGAGCCACCGCACCAGCCTCTTTAAAATTTCTGTCTAGGCTGGACACGGTCTGCAGTCCATGGTACATGGTCCACAATGACAGCTTATCAATAATGTGTTGAACAAGTGACAACAGTGGCATTTTCTTGGTTTTAAAAACCTGTTTTCAGTGTGAATTAGCTGAGAAATTAGGCACTCTGTACTTAGACTGGCTCGCAGAAACTAGGCAACCTTTGCAGCCTTCTGACCTTATCAAGATGACATTTGGGGGCTAAAAGCTGGATCTCTAGACTTTTCTTGGATATGGATTTATTTTGGGTTTTCTCAAATACCTTAGCTTCAAAAAGAACTAAAAAGGCAGTTTGAGCCACATCATTGTGAATGGACATGTATCTAGTCGAGGCTGTTTGGATCCTGAAATACAAGGTTCTTAACCAAACTACAGAAAATGTAAAGGAAGACTCTCGCTGCAGACTCAGCACAATAGAATGTTAACTACATTACTAGATAAGCTGCTTTGGGTGTCTTAATGGTTTGCTATCTTGTCTGTTTGCAGATTTGTCTGCGAGGGGACAGTGGAAGAGAAGATCTTGCATCTCCAAGAGAAGAAGAAATGTTTGGCCCAACAGGTTCTGTCGGGGTCCGGAGAGTCCGTCTCCAAGCTCACGCTGGCCGACCTCAAAGTTCTGTTTGGCATCTGAGCTGTGTGTGAGGGCCCAGAGCGGTCCCACTGCTGCTCTGTGTCCGGGTCTCAGAGTAGCGACCAACCACGGGGCTCTGCCTTGGTGTCACTTCACCGTCAGTTCTTCCCCGTCCTCGGAACGAGACGTCATCTCATCCCTGAACGGAAGAGGGTCATGTTAACCACCTGTTAGTCAGCTTGCCTAATGAAGGACATAGAAACCAAGGATTTCAGATGAAAGAAAGTGCTTTAGAGTTAGATGATGTTGGAAAACAACTCAGGCAAAATTGTACAAAGCATCAGTAAAGTTTCAAAGGTCTTGCGTTGTCATTTTCTCCTGGGCTAATAGGAGAACCAGTGTTACACCCAGTTCCATCCATCCCATCTCTTCATCTCTTCTTGCCAAAGGGACTGCTCCCATAACAGTTCCTCAGGGGCACAGCAGAGAGTAGATCCCAGCAGCTGTCGGCCCAGGCAGGTCTTCCTCCCTAGCTTAAGGTCAAGGACATGCTTAGCGCATCAGAAGATATTTAGTATCTGTGTCGTCCTATCCATAGCGTGGGTGCACCATTTAGTATCTGCACCTGGTGCACCATTCAGTATCTGACACGGTGTGCCTGTGCCGTTTAGTGTTGGTTATGACTGTATCATTTAGTATTTGTGTCATTTGGTTCTATTGTATCATTTAGTATTTCTATCATGTAATTTAATATTTGGGTTTTTTATGGTATTTATATTACAGATTTACAGTGTAGCATTTAGTATCATTGTTTCATTTAGTGTTTGTACATTGTATTCATACTGTTGTATTGTCTAGTATTTGTATTATTATTGGCATGATCTAATATGCCAATAATATCTCTGCAGCAGAGATGACAACATATGTTCGCCAAACACCATTTCCTTTCACTCCTGGACTTCGAGAAAGAAATTATGTTTCTTGGTCTTTGCTGCAGTTAGACAGGGTCCCTATTACTTAGTTCTAGTCAATGGAAGGTAGAAAGAAGTGATGTGAGCCATTTCTAGGCTGCCCTCTGAAACTTTCCAAGTAGCTCTCCAGGCTGTTTCTTCCCTCCTCAGCCTCCTGGATGCAGAGGAGCTGATGGAAAGACTACAAGGCTTTAGGGAATGGTGAAGCCGGAAGATCCAGAGCTCTTAGCCTAGTTCGTGTGCACGGACTCTTTTATCAGACTAATAAAGCCTCCGTCCCCGAATGGCTCTGTGGAAGAACCCCTTCCTTCTGCATGTGCACGTCCCTCCTCTTCCCAGCTCACCCATATTGCCTATGACCTGATCAAGGAGTCATTTTTTTTTAAGTCACCGAGATTTGGATGTTGTTTATACAACAGTTAGTACCCTGATTAATACAAACAGTTGGAGACTTTTATACTTCAGGAAACTATTCACATTTCCTTATTTTCTGTAGTGATTGCTCCCCAAATACTTGATCTGCTAATTTCCGCTAGAAAGAATCAGTTTTTCCTAGATAGAAATATTTCCAGTCTGGGCAGCATAGTGAGACCCATGTCTCTACAAAAATTAATTAACCAGGTGTGATAGCACACTCCTGTAGACCCAGCCACTCAGGTGGCTGAGGGGAAAGGATGCCTTGAGCCCCAGGAGTTTGAGGCTGCAGGGAGCTATGATGGTGCCAATGCTCCCCAGCCACACTGGACAGAGGCGCTGGAACCTCTAACCTTGAGCAAATTTTCCCTCTAACAAAGTCTAAAGGCCTACAGAGGGGAAGACAATGGCCTGGTGGGTATTATTCTGGCTTAGGTCTTAGACTTTAACTCGTTCTTGTTTCACCTTAGCTGGGTGTGTAATCTTGAAAAAAATCTATTAGCTTTTCCATGCTTTGGTTTCCTCATTTCTAAGGTGGGCATTGTCTTTTGGAACTCTGTAGGTACAAAATCAGGAAGCAAAGGAAGATTACTCTTTTGAAGTTACACTGTAAGATCAACACACCAGGGTAAGGATAGACTCACTCAAGAAGAAATGGCTTGCAGGGCAGTGAGAACTTGCAGACCCGACGGTAGCTCCAGCGTTTCTGCATCCAGGGCTCTGCCCTTTGCTGAGTACCTGGTATAGTCAAGTTGCAGACTCCCTGGGTATCCTAGTCCTTTCTCTATCAAATGTGTGGATTAGCATATGGTTCATGCTCCACTGGGAATCTAATATATACACTGTAATTTGTTTGACCAGGTAGATATAAGTCAGTAATGTCATTCAGATGTTAGATGCGCATTGTCAGCGTCCAGTCAAGCACTGTTGAAGGAAGAATTCTTTAACTTTCAGGGTTAAGCTTTCTGGATTTTAGTTTGGAGAGGGATGCAGGTGTTATAACCTGCAATCTTCAGATGTTCAGAGCCCATTGACAGATGTAATCTGCTTCCTGTTATCTTAAACAGTTTCCCTCATTTTCCTTGTTCTGATTATAATCTGGCAAAGCCACCTGCCACGTCTTGGGTAGGTGTTCCCGCTGTTGATGTAATGTAGATACAGAAACATTGGAACCACTGTGTGGCATATACCAAATACACATCTGAAATCCTCATCCTGGGACGGAAAGTCTCATTAGGAATGAACCTAAGTGGCACTCTGGTGTCTATCTCAGGCTCATGTGAGTCAATTTATTAAATTCTGGCTCTGACTGTGGGCATCTAGCAGCCTAATCGTGGTGCCCACTGAGTCCTGCCAGGGACAACACGCAGCCGGATTTTCTCTTTGCATCGTCTGCTTGTTGCGGCAGACTTGGCATATGTGATATGAGGTAATAAATGCTTTATAAACCACGAAGCGCCACACACCTGCGCGTGTCATTGCTGTCGGACACGGTCTGGGTGTCTGAGAATAACAAAGCCACAGCGTGGTTGCTGCTGAGGGGCCAGGTGGCTGGCGTCTGTCGCTGAAACACGACATTCCTGAGCACCAGGCTCACACAGTATTTCTTAGGTGACATAATCGCCTCTGTGGACTGTATACATGGGCTTTTCTTTAATTGCATTGATCAAACGAGCATCATGCATGTCATGGCTGAGGGGAATCCTGGGCCTTTAAAAATCTGATCAAGAACCCCTGTTGCCATACAGTCATTACGAACAGCATTAGGTGGAATTATATCTTTATGGGACGTGACCCCTTGCTCTGGCAGTTGTGCGTGGTGATTTACCACAGCTATTGACAAACACTGAGCTGTTTCCTTTGATCGTCTCTCACTGAAGGAAGTGACTTTTAGCAGGGCTCTCGGTAAAGCCAGACTCTCCTGCACTAACAGTGATGGGAACCCAGTGCTCAGTGAGGCCTCTCCTTTGTCTGAAACCCTGATGTCTACCATGTACCTTGAGAGAATGGGGTTCACAATATGGGTATTGTACTGCTGTTCAATAGCATCTAGCCACCCTAGGTAGGAAAGGGCAGGAAGAATTAAAAAGCATACCTGCAGGCGCAAAGAGAATTGTAATAGAAATTGAAAATTCCTAGGTGTATAACCTAGACTAAAATGTTTCATAAATAAAAATGAAGTTAGGGTCAGCTAGAGTACAAAGAATTACATGAGTCAGTAAGTAGCTAGAGGATCAGATGAAAAGCATAAAACAGCCTATCCCCTAGGGAGGAGCGGGGCTGCAGGCTCACAGCCATGCAATGATTTTATTATATTGAGTCCTTTTCACTCAGATTCCATAGCTAAATCTGAGTGTAGGCAGAGATTATATATGAAAGGAAAGACAAGGACAGTATCTCTATTGCTTAATGTTTCATAAACATTAATTCAGAAATAAAGGCCCGGGGTGGTGGCTCATGTCTGTAATCCCAACTTTGGGAGGCTGAGGCTGGAGGATTGCTTGAGGCCACAAGTTTAAGACCAGCCTGAGCAGCATAGTGAAACCCCATCACAAAAAAAGGAAGAAAAAAAGTAGCCAGGTGTGGTGGTACATGACTACTGCTGGCAACTCAGGAGGCTGAGGCAGGAGGATCTCTTGAGCCCAGCAGTTTGAAGTTGTAGTGAGCTATGACGACACCACTGCACTCCAGCCCACAAAACAGAGTGAGACCCTATCTCAAAAAACAATAAAAATTTAAAAATATGTGTATATATATAACACCTACTATGCCCCAGCACTGCTGGGTACTGAAAATAAGTAAAACCAAAAAACCATTCTGAGGCTTAGCATCTAGGGGGAGGGCTAATCACATAAGCATGTGGCTGTGAGTGGCCGCGGTGAGCATGGCAATACAACATCCGTGCAGTTGGGAGGGCGGAAAACAGATTTGACCTAGTGGGGGAAGACCTTAGAGGAAGTGATGAAGGATGTGAAATCAATGTGAGACGCTAATGAGGCGGCAGGGGCTCGACTGCCCCTGCTTCTGAGCACCGTTCACTTCCTAAACCACCTCTTCCCTGAGCGGGGCCTGGGGCGGTGGGGCTGAGCAGCTACGGAGCGGCGGCCTGACAGGTGTTCATGTACGGTTATTATCCAAGACGTCCCAGAGGACCAAGGCTCTCACGTGTAGCTCTTTTTTCTTACCTGTCACACCAGGGCCTGGCTTACATCATGGTGCCACATCTTGTTGATAATTCAATGCTTGCGACTCAGATGATTTCTGAAGCACTTGGTTATGTTGGGGACAATTCCTAAATCTTCCAGCTCCTTTTTTCCTCACCAGGGAGCCATTGGCTCTGTAGATCCCTTCACTTTCCCAGGTCTTCCGGCTGGGGTGGCAGTTTATTAAACTGAGTTTACATTTCATTATAGTGTAGGCCAAAGACTAGGCCCTCAGTACCACTCATGTAAACTTTAAATATTTGCAGAATTGTTATCATTGGTATTGCTTAAAGGCTAAGGCATTAGCAGAACGTAGGTGATCTCATGGACAATTTCAACTGCAGTATAACTTGGTTCACATGGAGTTGTCCAATTACTGAAATCTTTTCCAGCTGAAAGGGATGGTAAGCTTTATTCTCAGTTCCGAAACCTGGTTCATTAAAAGACACATAGGGAAAGATGATCTAATACAACAGGCAAGCAATTCCCTAGATGTCTGAGGTAATTGGAAAATTCAGGGCTGGTCCCTCAGGGGCATATAATTTATTCAACAGGTTTGAGAGAAGGCTGAGATTTTTTTTCCCCCAAGAGGTATTTGGCTAAATAACAAACATTGGGGTCTGGGAGAAGGGAAGTCTGCCTTTATAAAAAATAGATACCATGGAGAGCCGAACTAAAAACTGTACCAATTAGATCTTTATTCAACATAACATTAAGCATCTGGTACGTGCTGGGAACTGTCCTTCATGGGGACAATGTAGTAGCTGATAAACGTCAAGTCCCTGCTGCACAGAGCGTTGAGCAGTATGAAGAGAGACAGTAAATGGGGTGAATAAACAGGAGACAGTGAGGAGGCTGAGTCGGTGCAGGAGCCCCGGGCTGGGGAGCTGCTGTTTTCTATGGGGCAGTTAGGGAGAACGTCATAGAGTGTTTGACACTGGAGCAGAAACCTAAAGAAAAGGAGGGGGTGCATCATGACGGTGTCTGTGAGAAGAGCCTTCAGAGGGTGGGACGGGGACTGAAAAGGCCCAAGACAGAGTGCTCGGAGGGCGCGAGGAGTGGCAGGCAGGCGTGGCTGGCGTGGAGAGACGAGTGGGAGGTGGTCATCAGAGACCAGGGGTGCGGATCCTGTGGGGTTTTCCATGCTGATGTAAAGACACGCTTGGGTTTGGACGGAGGTGAGAGGCCACTGCACAGTGCTGAGAAAAGACGTGAAAAGGCTCTCAGCTGGGCGAGACCAGTCATCCTTGTACACTGGGAGGCTGAGGAGGATCCCTTGAGCTCAGGAGTTTGAGATCAGCCTGAGCAAGAGTGATCTTGCAAGAGTGATACCTGGAGTCCCATCTACTTGGGAGGCTAAGGCAGGAAGATCGCTTAAACCCAGGAGTTTGAGGTTGCTGTGAGCTAGGCTGAGGCCACGGCACTGTATCCTAGGCAACAAAGCAAGACTCTCTCTCAAAAAAAAAAAAAAGAAGAAGAAGAAGAAAAGGCTCTCTGGCTATAGGATGGAGGATATACTATAAGGGAGCACGGCTGGAAACAGTGTGACCAGTTATTAGGTCATTTCAAAAGTTTTGTCCGTTTTTATGAGTACTTTAAACTGTAATATCTCAGTGAATATTTATTCAATTTAATTGAAATAAGCGCCATTTGAATCAGTGCACTTTTGCCAACGTAACACAAGTTGATTAATTCCGTCGGCATAAAAATTGGGTGCTTGGGATTCAATGAAGTCAACGAAGGCCGTTTTTGCTAGGTCCTGATTGGCAAAGGTTCTACCGATGAGAAAGTTATCAAAAGGGCTTGAAAAGATGGTAGTCGGTTGGCGAGAGGTCTGGGGAGTATGGTGGGTGGGGCAGAACTTCGACGCTCAATTCCTTTAATTTTCGGACGGTGATTTGTGAGACGTGCGGCCGGGCGTTGTCGTGGAGCAGGATCGGACCTCTTCTGTTGACCAGTGCTGACTGCTGCTGACGCAATTTTCGGTACATTTCATCAATTTCCTCACAATAGGACTCTGCTGTGATGGTTTGGCCTGGTTGCAGAAAGTTATAGTCAATCACACCAGCCGCTGACTACCATACAGTAACCATGATCTTTTTTTGGTGGGGTTTCGCCTTTGGGAAGTGCCTGGGTGGCTCATCGGTGTCCAACCACTGTCCTGAACGTTTCCTATTGTCATAGAGAATCCACTCTTCATCACACGTGATGATCCGATCCAAAAAAGGATCGTTTTGGTTGCGCAAAAGCAATGAAGAACAAACCTCGAAATGTGATAATTTCTGCCGATGGTTTAAATCGTGGGGCACCCACTTTTCGAGCTTTTTGTCCTTTCCAATACATTTTAAACCATCAAAAACCACATGGGAGCTGACACCCAGTTCTTCTGCCATCCCACGCACCGTTTGTGCTGGGTCAGTCTCCACCAGGGTCCTCAAATCCTCGTCCTGGATTACTCTAGACTGACCACTTTGGGGCTCATCTTCGAGGCTAAAATTTCCAGAACGAAATTTCGCAAACCAACGTCGAACTGTGCGTTCATTAACACTACCATTGCCAAATGCCTGGTTAATTTTTCGGGCTGTTTCGGCAACGCTTTCGTTCAATTTGAATTCGTAGAGAAAAATTGGCCGAAAATCGCTTAATGACATCATATAGTAATAGACTGAAAAGAATAAAAAAAATTAAAAGTAGAAAAAAAATGAACAGCATCAATGTATAGAG
The DNA here is from genome assembly GCA_963574355.1 of Loris lydekkerianus. NCBI lineage: Eukaryota > Metazoa > Chordata > Mammalia > Primates > Lorisidae > Loris > Loris lydekkerianus. The sequence goes on along the minus strand of CAUYPK010034757.1, from coordinate 32,611 downwards.
TACAAAATTCTCCATCAATTAGTATATACCACGACACAGTAGAATAAATATTTATTGAGATATGGAGCTACAAAAACACATGACATTAAAACGGACAAAACGTTTGAAACAACCTAATAAAAATCCTGGGATACAGAACTCTCCTAGGTAGGTAGTGTATATCTGTGTGATTTCCCATGTTAATCAAGCAAAAAAATAATAGAAATTCACTGCTTTCCATCCAGTTTGATACCTCAAAAAAATTAAAGGGTATCCCTGTCATATCTCAGGGTACACAGGAACCTGAAGGACAATCTGAGCCCATCTCCTCACTCACAGTAGGTAGAGTTTCAATTAACCAGAGATTTCTGCTCCCTGGCTCAAGACCAAACAGCCACATGTTTTCTTTCCTATGATCCTGCAATTTTCCCAAACTTAAACCCACGTCCTCATTAAATCCTCTGAAGACAAAATCTATCAGCTCCTTAAATAAGCAAATTTTAACCGAAGATACTCAATCTTCAAACATCCGTATATTTGCTTATTTGTGCTTCTCAAGAATAGAACATTGACAAATGTGCTGAAATGCTTTAAGTGAATGTTTTCCATATTTCTGTGCAAAAATTAAATTGAGTTTTGAGAATTTATTACTTCAGAATTAGAAACAAATGAATTTTAAAATACATACGAAATCCTGTTGACTATGGCATCTTCATCTTCTTGTTCATCTGCAAAAACGTTTAAGGTATTAATAATGCCTCCATCTTTCAACAAAATGTTTCACTGATTTATTAACAATATAAAAATATAAACTTTAAAAAGCAATTATTGAACAGAAGTGATTTGTCAAAGAGCAATGTGTTCATGTCAGCACAGATCCAAATTTAAATCTCAATAAATTAGGTAGGATGGTATGTGATTAGAAAACGGAATGTTGCAATTAATCAAAAATCCACATTAACAAAACTATCATGTTAATTAAATCTAACATACTTAATGCTCAACAAAATAAAACTTAATCCAACCTTAGGACCACTATGAAAAATATTGTTATACAATGTTAAGTGAAACTGCTAATGACTAAATGAATACAATTTCCTGGCTGATAATAGTCAACAAAAGTTTTTACTATAAAATTAAAATCCAGAATCTTTGAACTCATCCCATTTTCTGTAATTTGTTACTAGTAATGGCAATAATGAAGATTATCTTGGAACATCTGAAATAACGTTGGACACCACCGCCTCAATAATTCATAATTATTGTTTGAGTTACACACACAAATATATTGTTTTCTGTATCTTTTTATAGTAGCAGCCAGCATTCACTCCAGTGCTCACCTTCCCCTCTCCCTCTCTCATTCCTGTCAGTCATCTCTCAACCTCCCACTTAAACTTAGCAGCTAAAGTGACTACACTCTGTAACAAGAATACTGCAAAACACTCCTGGTCCTCCTTATACCCCTAATGTCCTCTGTCTCTCTCCTTCGGGCTATGGGATTCTAAGCACCAATCTGGTCCAGTGTCGATGCTGTAGGCCATTCTGTCAGTCCTATCAACATGTTTCATTACCATATGCCCGCAACAGCTTTACTACCAAAGGGAAATAGTCATGATTAATTTTTATACTGCTATGCCAGCATTCAACCATCACCAAGTCTTAAAGAAGATCTTGATGATTCCAGATTCATCTTGGTTCTCTCCAAACACACCACGTCTGTTCCCAGGGTCTCCCTTGTCACTCTCCTACCACTCCTAGATTACTCTAACAACACGTGATAAATCTCCAATTTTCCCACTTATCGTCCCCTAATTTCCCTTAAAAGAATGCATTTACCGTATATACTCGAGTATAAGCCGAGTTTTTTTCCGGCACAAAATGTGTGCCGAAAAACCCGAACTCGGCACAAATTTTGTGCCAGAAAAAAAACTCGGCTTATACTCGAGTATATACGGTATATTGATTCTTTCTTCCCCTCCTGTGCACAGATGCTATGAAATCATACCAAAATAGCTTTAAGAAAAACAGCTAAGATACTCTCTTGGATCTTCAGGGCCTTGAAACATTAAGAGATGGAGGTGAAGGAGTATCTCAGTGCAGTCACACACCAAGTAACAGCACCAAAGTAACACACTAGAGCAAGCACGGCATCCTTCTACAACATTAACTGCCATGTGAATTGTATGTAACTCACACTAGTTTTGAGCCCAGGACCTCATGAAGCTGTGAAACCTCTGCTCGCTGTCTTTGCTGTCAATCAGCATATTTCCCCCACCTCCAGTTCCCTGCTCCAGCCGGCCACCCAAGCACACAGGTGCTGGATCATATTCTCTAATTACCGTAACTTCTGATTGTGCACTTCACCTTGAATGTTTGCCTGGAATCTCTTTTAACCAAATTGATGGTGACAAGACCCTGTTGCACATACGGAGGGGGTATGATTCAGGGTCCTCATCCAGGACCACCCAAGCTCCACCTCAGATACAAGCACTTGTGGAATGACAAAAGACTTGCTTCGCAAAAACAACTTTAATAAGATGTCGTGAGTCACAACTCAGGTGGCATGCAGTGTAGAGACTGATTCTTAGTGACATGTGAGCTGCATGTAACACACACAGAGAATTAAAAAATAACATTTTTCATAATTGTAAAGGATTAATTTATTCTTGAAGTTTTCATTCTATTTTCTCAATAAAACATCATGGCCCCAGGGAAAAAGAAATTTTTTCTCTAGGATGGCAATCAATGTGTTAAATTAATAAAACACCAAGAAATCCTTAAGTAGTCATACAGTGCCTACCATTAGCCTTGCATCACAGGTAGATAACCCCGTGATATCTAGAAAATAACTGAGATTTATAAAAAGGTAAGGCACTTGCTTAGGTACTGAATTAACAATAACAAGCACAAAGTTCATTGAAAAAAGAACAAAGATATGGCGGTCCCCCTGCCTAGATAAAATATATATGAAATAAAGAATAACACAAAATGCTATAAAACTGAATATTGAATAGTATTAGGGAGACTCTAAATTCTACACCCACTTTAAAGAAAGGAGAGATGTTCCAGCATTCAGAAAAGGGATAGTTAAAGGTAAGCAGAATGCTTCAAGTCAGAGCTGGTCACAGGAGCCAAGTATCCTCATGCACTCTGGAATTTCAGCACAACATGATTCTTAGCTGCATATAAGAATTGTAACAAGTGAGGACTCTGAGATAAGAGGATGATCCTATGAGCAGTCAGATTTCCTGGAGTTACTTTCAGGGCTCTTAGCAAAAGGCGCCCGCTTACTTCAGTCAGCGGCATACTCAGCACATCACCACCATCATCAGGACCACACTGAAGTCACCCACGACCCCACAGACCACGCCTAGACCACGTGGCGTCATAATAAAGATTTTAATTAAAATGTTTCTACTTGCCTGATTTTCTCTTGTATCTTAAGATGATGAAGTAGGAAACAATATAGAGAATGGCAAAAATGAGGAAACAGATCTGAAATAAAACACATTTAACACATCATTTACATTTTGTACATATCTTTTCTTAAATACTAGAAGACATATCTTTGATCTTTACAGAAAAAAAATTTAAGCTTTTAAAACATTAAAATTTTGAACATTTGCTAATATAAAGATTTGATAAAAATATTAATTTATGTGTACTAGTCAATTATCCCCGCTTATAAACATTCAACAACAAAAAAAAATTCAACAAATGGAGATTTTTCTTTCCATAACTTGATCAAATGTTTTTCAAAATCATGTGGAGGTGTAAAGAACAGGATCACCAATAATTCTGAGAAATAAAGTCAGTGAGAGACTAACACCCCTTCCAAATATTAAACACATCAAAAGCTTCAATACACTTAAAGGTGTTCTGGGACCAAAAACTGACAGGTGAATAAAACAGATTCCCTTATATAAAAAATTAACATTACAGAGGCATCAAAACCCAATGTGGATGGGACGTAATTACTCAATAAATAGACCAAATATCAAGATAAAGAGCAGTTAGGTAAGACACTTCTTTAAAATAGTTAAAATTAAATTCTGTTTTCAAATTTTTCTTTTTAATTAGAAAATAAAAATTGTGTATATTTATTGTGTAAAACATGATGTTTTGAAATGAATATGGCTCAATCAAGCTAATTAACATATACATTACCTCACATATTTATAAACTTTTGTGTTGACAACACTTAAAATCTGCTCTCTTGGTGATTTTCAAAATACAATAGTTACAACTAATAGTTATAGTTACCATGTTGTACAGCAGATCTCAGAATCCTTCCTCCTATCTACCTGAAATCCTATATCCTTTGACCAGCATGCCCTACCCCATCCCCTGACGACCACCACTCTACTCTCTGCATCTGGGAGTTCAACATTTTTATAGCCTTCATATACGTGAAATCCTGTACTAATAGTATTTGTCTTTCTGTGCCTGTCTTATTTCACTCCACATGAAGTTCTCCAGGTTCATCCATGTTGTCACTAATGACAAGATTTCCTTCTTTATAAAAGCTGAACAGCACCACATTTCCTTTACCAGTTCACCTGCTGACAGACTCCACATCTTGGCTGCTGTGAATAGTGCTGACATGAACATGGGCATGCAGATGATCTTCAACATGCTACTTTCACTTCATGTGATATATATTCACAGTAGCAGGACTGCTAGATCATATGACAGATATATTTATACTTATTTGAGGAACCTCCATTCTGTTTTCCATAATGGCTGCACTAATGTACATTTCTACCAAAAGTATGCCAGGGGTCCCTTTTCTCCATCTTCTCACCAACATTTAGTATCCTCTGTCTTTTTGACAATAGTCATTATACCAGATGTGAGATGAAATCTCATTATGGTTTTAATTTGCGTCTCCCTGGTGATCAAGGAATGTTAAGTATTTTTTCATATACCTGTTGGCTGTTTGTATGTCTTGAGAAATATCTATTCAGATTATTTGCCCATTTTTAAATCAAGTTATTTGTTTAAATTCAATTTAATTACTGTCAAATCTAGGGAATGATAGGTTGGTAAGAAAAGATGAGTCAAGAACAGGAGACTTTATTACAGTCAAAGTTCAAGTATGCTAGAAATAAAAGTTTATTGCAGTTTGTTGTAGAATACAGAAAAAAAAAATGTGAAGCCTCTCAGATGAAACCACTCCAGGTGACAATAAGTCACATGACTGTGCCTTGGACTGAGGGGTGTCAGAGCAGACATCTGCACAGTGACCTCGTCTAGACAAGCCGTACTGAGAATGGAGAGGGGGAAACAAGCCATACGCCAAAGTCCAGTGGACACACGTGGGCGACAGTGGACAGGACTGACAGTGGTAGAGCAGCAAGATCAGCTGCTGCTGGACACCTACAAAACGCCTCCTCCCCAAACCCTCAGGAGCACAGGAGATGGGTCAAGAAGAAAAACCAGTTCTTGGTTAAGAAATGTAAATGGGCTGGGTGTGGTGGCTCAGGTCTGTAATCCTAGCACTCTGGGAGGCTAAGGTGGGTGGATTGCCCTGAGCTCAGAGGTTCGAGACCAGCCTGAACCAGAGTGAGACCCATCTTTACCAAAAAAAAAAAAAAAAAAAAAAACCTGGCATTATGGTGGGCACCTGTAGTCTCAGCTACTCAGGAGGCTGAGGCAAGAGAATCGCCGAAGCCCAAGAGTTGGAGGTTGCCATGAGCTGTAATGCCACAGCACTCTACAGAGGGCCACAAAGTGAGATTCTGTCTCAATAAAAAATACATAAATGAATAAATGAAGAAATGTAAATGGAGGAAAGTTGAGAGTAAGAGGGAAATTACTGACAATGGAATGGACGTCTGAGTAGGACAAGAAGAGGAATGACAAGAGCAGACAGCAGCACAGAGAGTTAGGAGGGTAAAGTCAGAGAGACCAGATGGGAGGGGAATCGGTGTTTGTGACAGAAGTTGACTGAAATTCATTTATTCAACAATTATTTATTGTGGGCTTGCTATAAATCAGTCACTCTTGTAAGAAATGAGAACATTAAGTGAACAAAGCTGTTGCCCTCATGGAGTTTTTATTTAACTGGGAGAAACAGGCAATAAACAAATAAGCATCCAGTGTGTCAGATGATTAGTGCAAGTTTGGGAGAAGAGGGAGTGCAAGCAGGGATGGAGCCTGCCTCAATAACAGGGAGGGCTGTGGGAGAGGAGAGGGGGCTGCGAGAAGGGCAGGAACACCGCAGCGGGCACCAGGGAGAGACAAGGTCAGGGAGGAATGGGAGCCTGGGTCACACAGAACTCTGCACCTGAGTGAGATGTGAGCCCAGTGTCTGATTCTGTGCAGAGGGTGACAGAACCTAACACCGCACAAAACGCTTGCTCAAGGTGCTATGTAGAAAATAAGCTAGAAGAGCCAGGGACAGAGCAGGGAGCCCAGACACAAATGAAGTGCAGCCGTCCTCAGGGCACGCAGGGGGGGGTGCACAGGCAGGAGAAAGGCCTGCACATGTTTTGAAAGAAGACCTGACACAACGTACAAGAATAAATACCAGGTTCTCCTCCTGAGAAACTGGAAAGACTGAATTGCCATTTCCTGAGCCAGGAAAGATGAGTGGTTTTAAGGGATAAATAAGAAAAGTTCACACTGTTGGATGTGAAATACATATTACTCACTCAGGTCAAGAGGCTGAATGGGCTGCGGCATAAAAATCTGTATAGTTCAGAGGAAAAGGCCAACTGAGGGAATTTTTTTTTTTACATGATAATCATTAGCAGATGGCTTTTACAGTACTGACACTAGATGAGATTTCCATCCTAGGGAGTAAGTATCATCTGAAAAGAGAGCCCTGAAGCTCTCAAATGCTTAGAAGTCAACCTGACTGAAGGAATCTGTAAAAGTTGACAAAGCAGCAACAGTCGGCAAGGGACTATGACAAGACTACCTCTTGAAGTCATCCCCCTTCCCCCCCTCAAAAAAAAAGAGGACAGAGAAACATTCCAGCTCCTCACCACGGAAGGTGGGGTACATCTGGTAAAAAAGAAGATAGGGTGGCCATGATGGCTCACGCCTGTAACCCTAACACTGTGGGAGGCAAGTGGGAAGATTAGTTGAAGCCTGGAGTTCAAGAACAGCCTCGCAAACCCCATCTCTACAAAAATATTAGAACTTAGCCAGGGATGGTGGTGCCTGCCTGTAGTCCCAGCTACTTGGGAGAATGAAGCAGGAGGATCTACTTGAGCACAGGAATTGGAGGTTGCTGTGAGCTGTGATGACGCCACACTCTAACCTGTGAGACAGAGCAAGACCCTGTCTCCAAAAAAAAAAGAAAGAAAGAAAGACAGAAAAGAGACAGGCTCTGTTCTAGCATCTTGTGGTACTCTGGAGTGATGAGATTTTCTCTTCTGGTGAGGGAAGGAATAGCCATGCTACCAAACCTAATAGCAAAACACACACTAGATGTATGTCCCACTGTGCCAGCTGCAATCTAACCTGGGGGATGAGAGATATTCATAACTTTAATCCTGATTCTGATCAAAACTGACTAAGCATTTGAGAGCTGAGTAACCCAATCACAAGTAACAGAGTAATCCACCTAACATATATTGTTAAAAGCTAATATTCTTAAATTCCAGGTATAACATCTCAACCTAAATTTAAATTGGTGCATTATAATCAAATTGTATTACCCCAGCTTTTCATTGAAGGCCTATGGGTTTCGACTAATTAGTGACTAAAGGGAGCATCACTAGAAGAGGAGAACTGGAGACAGAAATGCAAGCACACTTCTTTCCCAGGGTTTTGTTATAAAAGAGAGGAAAGGAAATGTGAGGGAACATGACATCAAGGGTGTTTTTTGTTGTCTTAAGATGAAAAAAGTTACAGACAACTGAATGAACAAGGCAGTAGAGCTGAGCTGACAGCATTATCTTTCACAGCAGAGAGCCCATAGAGACTGCTTCACTTTAAAATTGTCACATAAAAAATAAAGATGTTAAGTATCCTTTGAAGTTACAAGTTAACTATTAAAATGGCTAAAATTAAAATTATACTTCTTTGAAATTACCCTAAGAGACAGGAAAAGAAAAAGACAAAAAAGAAAAAACCAGACTATGTAATAAAGTTACAACAGGAAGCCATAAAGTGGTTATAGAGATAACATAATAAAGATGAGACATATTCGATTTAATAACTGTAAAGGCAAAGATGGCAAACTAGATGCAGACAGTATGTGTCACCGCCACAGAGAAGAACCAGAATATTAGGCAGATACATTTCACACAGATCGTCTAAGAGAGAAGTTAGGATTCACTAGAGCAATAACAGGAAGCACCAAAAAGTAAGTAAGGGGAGGGCGCCAGCCACATACACCAGAGCTGGCGGGTTCAAATCTAGCCCAGGCCTGCCAAAACAACAATGACAACCGCAACCAACAGCAACCGCAATAAAAATAGCTAGAAAATTGTTGTGGGTGCCTATAATCCCAGCTACTTGGGAGGCTGAGGCAAGAAAATCACTTAAGCCCAAAAGTTTGAGGTTGCTGTGAGCTTTGTCACTCTACCGAGGATGACAAAGTGAGACTCTGTCACAAAAAAAAAAAAAAAAAAAAAAAAAGACATAATCCAACCAAATGCTACTTACAAAAAACTCACCTTACCTATAAAGACACACATAGAGTGAAAGTAAAGGGGTAGAAAAAATATTCTACACAAACAGAAACCAAAAATGAGCAGGAGTAGCTATACCCACATAAGATAAAACAGACTTTAATCAAAATTATTTTAAAAAGACAAGGAAGGTCATTATATGTATAATGACAAAGTAATCAATTTGGAAAGAGGTTATAACAATCCTAACTATGGCCATGGTGCCCATAGCACAGTGGTTATGGCACCAGCCACATATACCAAGGGTAGCCGGTTCAAACCCACCAGGGCCCACTAAACAACTGCAACAAAAAAATAGCCAGGCATTGTGGTGGATACCTATAGTCACAGCTACTTGGGAGTCTGAGGCAAGAGAATCACTTAAGCCCAAGAGTTTGAGGTTGCTGTGAGCTGTGATGCAATGGCACTCCACCGAGGGTGACATAGTGAGTCTCTGTCTCAAAAACAAACAAACAAAAAAAAAAAATCCTAAGCATGTATCTATATATGCATCCAACATCAGAGGTCAGATTCACAAAACAAATACCTCTTGATGCTCAGGTTCATCATATCACTCAGTAATATTAAATTAGACAGTCTGTAATTCTTCCACAGGAAAGAACTAAAGGTGTAATGCTTTGTTGGCAGGTGGCTTGGGGACTGTGTCCTTAACCAATATACTGAATGTGTGATGACCACCAGGGAAGACATGTTTACATGCTCTGAGACCCCATAATGCCGGTACTACGATGCCTTACCAGGGAAGACATGTTTACATGCCCTGAGACCCCATAATGCTGGCTCTACGATGCCTTACCAGGGAAGACATGTTTACATGCCCTGAGACCCCATAATGCTGGCACTACGATGCCTTACCAGGGAAGACATGTTTACATGCCCTGAGACCCCATAATGCTGGCACTACGATGCCTTCTTTGTGTACATTTCACTCAAAAGCAGCATTACGTCTGAATCAGAAACCCAATAACCAATAAAATGACCACATATTCCTGACTATACATATTAAGTAAAATGTACACTTTGTTTTTACTTTTCAAAATTTCATTCTAAAAGTAGTTAAGATGAAATGTATATTTAAAGCATTTTTATCACAAAATTTAAAAAGGTTATATGTCAAAAATAAAAGACATAGACAGCAGTCCAACAACAGTGTGGGACTTCAAAACACCACTCAGCACCAGACAGATCATCAAGACAGAAAACCAAAAAGAAACCCTAGATTTCAACTGGACTTTAGATCAAATGGACTTAACAGACATTTACAGAACATTCTACCCAACAACTACAGAACATAGATTCTTTTCACCAGCATATGGAACATTCTCCCAAGACAGATCACATATTAGGCTACAAAATAAGTCTTAACAGATTTTTAAAAATGGAAATCATATCAAGTATCTTCTCAGATAACAGTGGAATAATGCTAGAAATCAACAGAAGAGAAACTTCAGAAACTCTGCGGAACTCTGTGGAAATTAAACATTCTCCTGAATAAGCACTGTACCAAGAAAGAATTTAAGATGGAAATTTTAAAATTTTATGAAATGAATGAAAATGAAAACATAAATACCAAAACCTGTGAGTTATAGTAAAATCAGTGCTAGGAGAAAAGTTTACAGCATTAAATTCCTACCTCAAAAAAGTAAAAAGATCACAAATTAACAATCTAACACCACACCTCAAGGAAACAGAAAAACAAGAACAAACCTAAAGTTATCATAAGAAAAGAAATAACGTGGATCAGAAAAGAACTAAATGAAATAGAGAAATTAAAAGACTTGTTCTAGAAAAATAAAGGAATAAAGGAATAAAAAATAAAAAAGAACAGTTCTATAAAATTTGGATTTGTTTGAAAGGTCACAGTCCGGATCCAGAAGGCCACACAGGGCCCCAGGGCTGCAGGTTCCCCTCCCACCAACTATTATCAACAACTCGGTGCTCGCAAACCAGAAAACCTAGAGGAAGTGGATGAATTCCTAGAAACCTACAACCTCTAGAGATTGAACCAGGAAGAAATGTAGCTTCTAAGCAGACCTATGAAGAGCAGGGACATTGAATCAGTAATAAAAAAAAAATCTCCAAACAGAAAAAAGCTTAGGACCAGCCAGATTTGCAGCTGAATTCTGAATATACAAAGAAGAACTAATACCAATCATACTGAAACTATTCCCAAAAATCAAGAATTCTCTCCCAACTCATTCTATAAGGCCAATAACACAAAACCAGACAAAGACACACAAAAAAAGAAAACTACAGACCAACACCGCCGATGAACATAGACATAAAAAATCCTCAACACTAGCAAATCAAATCCAAAAGCACATCCGAAAGACAATACATAATGATCAAGTTGGTCTTATACCAGGGATGCAAGGATAGTTCAACATATGCCAATCGATAAATATGATATATTGCATAAACAAAATGAAGGACAAAAACCGTATGATCACTTCAATAGATGCAGACAAAATATTTCATAAAGTTCAGTGTCCCTTCATGATAAAAATCCTCCACAGTCTAAGCATTGAAGAAACATACCTCAAAATAATTAAGGCCATATAAGACAAACCCACAGCCAGTGTCATACTTTAAGGGAAAAAGTTGAAAACACTCGCCCTAAGAACTGCAACAAGACGAGGCTACCCACTTTCACCACTCCCAGCCAGCACAGCACAAGCAACCCTGACCAGAGAGACCAGGCAAGAGAAAAAAGATAAAAATAAACTGTAAGAGAAGAAGTCAAGTAGTACCTAATGACATGATCTTATGTAGAGAAAACCCCACAGACTCCACCAAAAAACCCTCAGACTTTATAAATGAATTCAGTAAAGTTTCAGAATATAAAATCAACATTCAGAAATTAGTAGCATGTCTACACACCAATAATGATACAGCCAAAAACCAAATCAAGAGGGCAATCCCATTTATAATAGCTTTAAAAAAAGAACTCAACATATTTAACCAAACAGATGAAAAATGCCAACAAAGAAAATTGAAAAAAAAAAAAAATCAGAAAAAGGGGTGGCGCCTGTGGTTCCAAGTGGTAGGGCGCTAGCCCCATATGCCAGAGGTGGCAGGTTCAAACCCAGCCCCAGCCAAAAACTGCAAAAAAAATAAAAGAAAGAAAGAAAATTGCAAAACATTAAAGAAAAGAAAAACACCTCATGTTCATGGATTGGAAGACACAGTTTTAATGCAATCCATATAAAAATGCCAATGCCATTTTTCACAGAATTAGAAAAAAATTCTAAAATTCATATGCAACCAAAAAAGAGCCCAATAGGCAGAGCAATGTTGAGTGAAAAGAACAAAGCTGGAGGCACCATATTGTGTGACTTCAAATAATACTATAAGGTGAAACCTCTATGGAAAACAGTGTGGGGATTTCTCAAAGAACTAAAAACAGAACTATCGTATGATCCAGCAATCTCACCTGTGGATATCCACCCAAAGGAAAAGAAACAAATATATAACAGAGATCCTTGCACCTATATGTTATCATAGCAACATTCACCATAGCAAAGATATGGAATCAACCTAAGTGTCCATTAACAGAGGACTAGATAAAGAAAATGTGGTATACCATATATATACATACATACATACACATACATACACACATATATACATACCCTAAGAACTGCGGGGTATGTATAGACACACAATGGAATACTATTCAGCTGTAAAAAGGGAAAAAATCATGTCTTTTGAGGCAACATGGATGGAACCGGAGGCCATTATCTTAAGTGAAACAACTCACACACAGAAAGACGAATACTCCATGTTCTCAGTTATAAGTGGGAGCTAAATAATGTATACACGTGGAAGCAGAGTGAGGAAAAACAGACAATAGAGTCAGAGACATGGTGGGTATGAGAGGGAAGTGGATGATGGGAAGCTGCATTGTATTGGTGGATACAATGTGCACTGCCCCAGGGAGGGGTGCACTGAAGGCCCCTCACCACAATGCAGAATATTAATGCTGTAAAATTGCACTTGCACCCCAGGAATATGTATCAATAGATAAATGGGGGGGATTTAGTAACAATAAATGGGAAATATTATTAAAAGAAAACACTCCTCAAGTGAAAAATATCTAAAACAAAGTGACCTGAAGGGTTGAAAACAAAAAGATAATCAGAGACATAGCAGGTGGTGCTATCAAAAAAGTAAGCTGTGTTTCAATTTTTTGCCTCTCACACAAGGCTGAAATTACATGCACAAAAATTAATCTTGATACAGAGTTTACACCCTTCCTGAAAGTTAACCAAAAATGGATCACAAATCTAAATATAAAAAACACAAAACTATAAAACTCCTAGAAAATGACATAGGAGAAAATATAAATGACCTTGGGCCATTTAGCTACAACACCAAAAGCATGATCCGTGATAGAAAGAATTGATGAGCTGGATTTTATTAAAATTTAAAACTTCTGCTCCTCAAAAGATACCATCAAGGAAATAAAAAGACAAGCCACAGATGGAAGACTATATTTACAAAAGACTTATATAATAAAGGATTCATATCCAAAATATATAAAGAACTCTTAGAATTCAACAATAAAACGAGATATACAGATGGCAAATAAACATACAGAAAGATGTTCCATATCATATGCTATTGATAATAGGGAAATGCAAACAAAAACAATAAGATACCGCTACACACTTAATAAGTGGCTAAAATCCAGAATACTGACAAAAGCAAATGCTGTGAGGATGTGCTGCAAGAGAAACTCTCACTAATTGCTGATGAAAATGCAAATTGGTACAGCCACTCTGAAAAGTCAGTCTGGCAACTTCTTACAAAACTAAACATACTCTACTACACAACCCAGTGATCCCACTGGATTTGGTATTTATGCAAAGGAGCTGAAAATTTATGTCCACACAAAAACTTGCACAGAGACGTTTATTCATAATTGCCAAAACTTGGAGGAAAACAAGGTGTCCTTCAGTGGTTGAACAGATGAATAAAATGTGGTACACCCAGACAACAGAATATTATTCAACACTTTAAAAAGCTATCAAGCACTGAAAATTTAGAGGAAATTTAAATGTGTATTGAGAGAAGCCAATGAAATGGCTACATCCTGGATGATTCCAATCATACAATATTCTAGGAAGGACAAACTATGGAGATGGTAAAAAGATCAGTGTTTGCCAGAGGTTGAGCAGGACAGAGGGATGAACAGGCAGAGCACGGGACACTCAGAGCAGTGAAACTACTCTGTGTGACACTATAATCATGGATACATGTCATAAATTTTTCTAAATCCACAGAATATACAATAGCAAAAAGGAACACAGACTCTGTGTAAACTACAGATCTAAGTCAGTGATTTTCAACTGGTGTGCCATGAGAGGATCTCACGTATGGCACGAACAATTTTAAAGATCATTAATTAAATTATTTTCGAAAGAAGTGCAAAAGCATATTTAAGTATATTCTTTTTTTGAACTTTTGTTTTGATCAACACAATTTAAGGTTCAAGTGTGCCGTGAGATTAAAAAAAAAAAAAAAAGTTGAAAAACACCACCTAAGTAATAATCCTGTTCAATGTAGAGTCATGAGTTATAACTAATGTACCACCATGCGGGGGATGCTAACGGGTGAAGCTCTGCATGTGTAGGCGGTAGGGGATAGACAGAAAATGCCCATACCCTCCACTCATATGTGTTTTGCTTTGCACATAAAATGCTCTAAAAAAGTCTATTCTTAAAAAGTAATAAAATTGTTAGTGGTATTGTTTATGTATTTCCCAAAGTTCACGTTAGAAATTTAATCTCCAGTGCAAGAGTTGGGTGGTGGGGCCTAATAGGTGATTAGGTCATAAGGGCACTCCCATCATGAACTGATTAAAGTCTTTATTGCAGGAGCAGGTGAGGTACCGTTGAGAGTGGATTTGTTAGTCCCCCTCTCACTCTTGCCCTCACCTTTTTGCCTTTCTTCCTGTCATGACGCAGTATGAAGGCTCTTAGGTGCCAGGCCCTTGATCTCAAACGTCTCAGACTCTGGAGTCATGAAGCAGTACGTTTCTGTTCATTATAAATTATCCTGTCTGGGCCAGGTGTGGTGGCTCATGCCTACAATCCTAGCACACTGGGAGGCTGAGATGGGAGGAACCTTGAGCCCAGGAGTTCCAGTCCAGCCTGAGCAAAGTGAGACCCCATTTTTACTAAAAAGAGAAAAATTAGTCAGGTGTTGTAGCACACACCTGTAGTCCCAACTATTCAGGAGGCTGAGGCAAGAGGATTGCTTGAGATCAAGGAGTGAGCTTATGAGCTAGGCTAATGCCACTGTACTCCAGCTTGGGTGACAGAACAAGACTATATCTTGAAAATAAATAAATAAATAAATAAATAAATAACCAAACACACACACACACACACACACACACACACACACACATCTGTAGTATTCTGTCATAGCAGCACAATATAGACTAAAACTAAGTAAATAAATTCATTGTCCTGGGTGGCACCTGTGGCTCAGTGGGTAGGGCACTGGCCCCATATACTGAGGGTGGCAAGTTCGAACTCAGCCCCAGCCAAACTGCAACAAAAAATAGCTAGGCGTTGTGGGAGGGGGGGGAGGTGGCGCTTATAG
Organism: Loris lydekkerianus; assembly: GCA_963574355.1. Lineage (NCBI taxonomy): Eukaryota > Metazoa > Chordata > Mammalia > Primates > Lorisidae > Loris > Loris lydekkerianus. The sequence goes on along the minus strand of CAUYPK010034757.1, from coordinate 17,372 downwards.
TCCCAGCTACTCAGGAGGCTGAGGCAAGAGAATCACCTAAGCCCAGGAGTTGGAGGTTGCTGTGAGCTGTGATGCCACAGCTCTCTACCCAGGGCAACAGTGAGACTCCGTCTCAAATAAATAAATAAATAAATAGTACTACACAGCTCCCACCCCATTCAAACTCTCACCTCACACTAGCCTTCTTTACGTTTCTATGGATTTGCCTGGTCTAGATGTTTTATATAAAATCATACAATTTGTGGCTTTGGGTCTAGTTTCTTTCACTTAGCATAATGTGTTCAAGATACATCTATATTGTGGACCATGTATCAATTCTGCATTCCTCCAAACTTTTTATGAGAAAAAACCCTATTTCATTAAAAATACATTGGGTATTTTTTTGCTTGCAGCTGGAAGCATTCCTTTCAAATACATTAATATACCCACAGAAGGATTTATATACTGCATAAAGATGTTCATTGTTCAATTGTTTGATTGTTAGCAAATCACCGTTCAAAAGAGAGAATAAAACAAAATTACCAATGCTGTATCTTCAAAACAATTATTTTATTAATACTTTGGATCCAAAACACATGTTAATATCTACTCTTCTAAAGGTTACTAGAACTGACATAATAAATGATCTGCATCTTTCAACTTGTGCTTCAATAAAGGTAGAACAACACTTCTTCACAGAAAGCAATGAACCCCTTAGCAAGGGGTAAATCTTCCATTTTCAAAGATTATCACAGTGAATTTCAACTTCAGTAATGTCATCTATCTACAATATCACACTTTATTACTTATTGTTCAAGTTCTGTAGATCATATATACTTTTACAACGTAAGTCACCCACAAAAGTTCTTTAAATCCCTTCTGAAACCCAAAACCATAAAGAAAGAACAGCCTTTATTTCAGACAGGCCAGGAGACAGAGGCAGCAGAGAAAGCTACTACTGTGTTCTTGAGGACTCTACGTCACATCACAACTAGTCTACCCACACAGCCTCCCTCTTTTCTAAAAGCAATACTCCCATTCCACGTAATTTAGCACAATTGATTTCTTTCCATTAAATGTTTTGTGTAAATAAAACTTGTCTCCTGAATTATTAATTACATATATTTTAGGTATACTAAATGATGCACTGATACAAACAGAAACTATCTTCCACATTTCCTGAATCTTAAATAATTTAAAATAAATTGAGTAACTCATACTCCCTTCCCCTCTATTGGTTCTCAAGCCTCATTAAGGCCAAATCATTGCAGAGGGAAGATGCTTTGAACTGGATAAAAGGTAGAAGTTTTTACTACACTGGAATAGACTTTTCAGTATTTGGAAGTGACCATAAGGCTATGTGTGAGATAAGCCCAAGTTGTCACCAAACGCAGGCAATGAAGATCCAACAGAGCATCACTACAAGCAGCCATGGACGGAAATTAAGCTGTGATTGTCTGCTACCAAGTTTAATTATGCAATAAGCAGGTTATCTATGAAGTCTGACAAGTAAGTTTGTGCACTCACCCTAGAAAGAGTACTACACACCTCATGCTGAAGGTCACTATGGTCACCTTTGAAGTACTTCCCATAGGAAGCTATGCACTGATGCCAGCACCTAATCTACCCTTCAAAGCAATTTTGGAACTTTTTCTGGAATGACAGACCATCAGAGCTGTCATTCATAGAGCACATAAAAACACACAACAATGGTGCATCTTAGAATGGGTATAGGCGAAACTTACTAAATGCAGAATACAAATGTCTTCATACAATAACTAAGAAAATGCCATGAAGGCTATATTAAACAGTTTGATGAAAATATTTCAGATTGTATATGAAACCAGCACATTGTACCCCTTGATTGCCCTAATGTACACAGCTATGATTTAATAAGAAAATAAAAAATAAATAAAGTTGTGTTACAGCTAAGACAAGAATACCTCCAGCCTCCCTCCCTTCTTGCTATACTGTCACAGACCTTTATAGAGGAATGAAAAAGTGGTTCTTTGGATCCACTCAGTGGATCAGTGCTCAGTATAGGACACTCTTCTACTCTACATGGTAGAAGAGGCGAAGAAACAGTTTTTCAGACATCTAAACCTGACACAATTAAACTGTTTAGACATCTAAGCCTGATACAATCCAAACCTGCTATGGTTTGGATATGGTTGGCTTGTCCTCACCAAAGCTCTTGTTAAAATTTGACCCCTATAGAGATGGGGATGGTTATAGAGATGGATCCCTTACAAATGGTCTGGTGCTGTTGTCCAAATAGTTAGTTCTCTTGGCAATGGACTACTTGCCAGGAGAGTGGTCTAGAACAGAGCCAGAAGGCCTCTCCGGTTTCCTCCTCTTTACATGTGTCTGCTTCCCCTTTGACTTCCTCTGCCATGTTGTGACTTAGAACAAAAGCCCCCCAGAAACCATGGCCATGCCTTTGAACTTCTCAGCCTGCAGAAACATGCACTAAAGAAATCTCTTCAATATTACCCAGTTTCAGGCATTCTTTTATAGTAACACAAAACAGACCATGACCATATCTGACAAAGAAAATTTTCCTTCTCTAGGGTACTTTTTAAAGCATCAACTCAGCTAGTTAAGCCCTCCTAAAGCCATGCCCAAAAGCCCTCTAAAGTAATGCCTCTCAAATGTAACTGTGCCTATGAATCACCTCAGGTTCTTGTTAAAATGCAGATTCTGATGTAGGTCTGGGAGAGGCTTCTGTCTGCATTTCTAACAAATTCCCTGGTGGTACTGATGCTGTAGTTTATGGACAAGTTAACTAGGCAAAGCTACAAAGCATAGGTAAGAATGGGGCATAGGCCTGAGTTTTTCCCAGCTTATCTTCTTAAAACATGTAATTATATTATTCCTGTTCTCTCATCCTATGAGTCCTCAGGGCTACTTGAGAGCAGACACTTTATCACACTCAACTATCTATTCTTGTCTGGACTGAGACTATCATTTCTGAAATTTCTGTCACATGGAGCCTTTAAAAAGATATACTTGTAAAATGTGCCCATCTGGTATTTTTAAAGCTAATGGTTATGATGTTAAAGAAAAACAAAACAACTAACTAGTTGTCTATCTGGTACAAGAAACTACTTACAATCATGTTGAAAATACCTTATTCTGGCAAAAAAGGAAAAAAAAAATGTTGTGGACCTAATCTGTGGGGAAGATCCAGCCCCCAGGCATGTCTCAAGCTCTTTTAAGAAGAGTTGCTTAGGAAGCATTTTCTTATATGTGCGTATCTGCTATATTAAGTCCACAAGTAGACTCTGTATAAAGCACAAATTACTTCTGACAGTGACTATTATCTTCATTCTGTGTCTTGAACCAGCCCATCAAGGAGAAAACAGCACTGTCTGCCTCAGGACCTACTTCCACATCCATTACACCTGTGGGAGACTAATGTTTTACGACTGATGGTTAATTGGCCCTTGCAAAAAGGATATGCATAGAAAGGTACAGGGAAACTCATAAAATTCATGGAATATCTATCATAATGTAAAAATAATTAATCTCTCAAGATAAGTGACTTGGTAGGAAACAGCTCAGGTTTTATTAAAGACTAAAGACCCCATTGCATTTCCCCAAACTGTTTAAAAGGAAAGTCTGTTGACATCAAACACACAGTTCATATGGACTAAATTTGGTCACTCTTTGTGTTACCGTTTAAGATTTCATAAAGTATAGCTTGTGGTTAAATCATGTGTTTCAGTTCTGAAGGGCTGGTTGATGACTTCTCAATCTCTTCAATATTGTACCCTTAGTGATATTTATCCAAGCACCATATAGCACTTTTCAATCTGGTCTTAATAATCCAAACCCTACTTTTGTAGCCCACTCCGCATTTGATTCCCAATAAACAAATATTTGTGGTATGTCCGTGGGCTGTTTGACCACTAGCATATTTGGCTCAGGATAACATTCCATGAAGAAAGAAGACACATCTGTGACTCCTGCATTAAATGTTGCTGGGGATGGGATTTCATGGAAAGCACTGAGTCTTTTTTTTTTTTTTTTTCTTTTTTGAAAGACTTAGTGACAACTGAGGGATACTGAACTGGGACAGCTGCTCAAAGGGGGACAATTATTCAAAAGAATCTAACAAGGAATGTTTCTTCTCCTCCCACCTCCCTCACTCTAGTTGAGGTCCCCAAATGCTAAAGCATTAGTGGGTTTTTAGATAAGCAGGAAACTGAGAAGACAATGGAAAGGAAAGATTTCCTTTATACATATGCAAGGTCTCCAGATGCTTCAGTTTCTCTACTTCTTAGCACGACTCTGGGCATAGACTTAACCACTTGGGAGCTCACATAGACAAGGAATGTTTATTCATCTCAATATCTTCCTGTTTTCAGGATTAAAGACTGTCAAAAACAAAGACATCAGCAAGTCCATGCTGTCTGTCTTGTTTCACTTAATTCATTTTGTTTGCAGTCATAACAGGCATGTTATTTATTTAGTTGTAAGTACATACCAAAGTAAGGATGCATTCACTTTAATCCTTTAATTTAACAAGATCACATACTTTAGGAAGCCAAAGGCTTTCCAGCAAGATTAGAATAAAGAGTTCTGTTTCCTCTTAGATTAAAATAGATATCCTGAATATTTGATTTGTGGTATATCATTATGGTTGATATTTAGGTGCTCTCTTGCTGAGGTCTAAATTAGTATGTTTATTAAATTCCCTCTAAGTGGCATTTTACCCACTGTGTTTACATTTAGAATCATCTTTCATGATAGAGTCTGTCATAAAATGGGAAAACTGATTTACTGCCTACATTTCTTCCAAGTTTGATAGCTAAGACCCATCTGTCAACAGAAATAAAACATGTACACACACACACACACAGTTTCCTTAAAAGATCTGAGGCCTTTTAGCCCACTTCCCATCTTAGTTAAGTTTTTAACCGAAGATAATACCAAATTGGTTTGCTGCTTTTCTGATTCCTGCCAAAAGTTTTCCTTTACTCTGTTAGAAGGCCAGACTAGGTTTATGTTCAAAACCTTCTCTAGCCTGATAAGGTTTAGGCACAAACAAACTTTTGAATAAGGCATGGTGTATTTGGCAAACCACAATTCAAGCATCTATACTTGAGGTACAGATTGAGATAATTTTTAAAATAAATAATCAGTGCTTGATATTCCTCCCCCCCCCCCACAAAAAAATATGTTAATCTGTGAATAGAAAATTTAAATGATTACAACAAGAAAAAGAATGTCAAAAGAGTTGATCAGTTTCCACAAAGGTTCTGGAGTGGCAGGCTTGTATGTAGATGACTTTGCTACCCCCTGGTCTGGCTGGCCTCCATGCAAGTGAAGAAGACATCTGATGAATGACAAGATATTAAGAGGAAAAGCCTGGCAGCATGAGGAGCTGTCTTCCAGAGTGTCCTAAGGTGGCTGGACCTCCCACACAGGTCTTTCCTTTACGTAGAAAAGTGGAGCCAACTCCTCCCCAGCTCTCTCTACCACTGACTGTCCAACCTCTACTTTAATTCAAACTACCATCAGAGTAAAAGCACCCCATCAAACCAAGAGCACTCAGTAACACCTCATGCTACAGTAATTTATCAGCTTAACTAATCCAAACACAGGGCAATTCTGAAAAATTGGCATTGACTATGGAGTGAGGAAAGAGAGAGAAATATCTGAAGAAGAGGCAGGTATCAGGAAGGATGTTAGGCTTTGGAGGGGAGAAGTAGTTTTTACACAGCAGAAAGAGGGGTTAAACAGGACTGAGTTCAGTCTCCTCCAGCTTCATCCTCATTGGTAAGGCAGTGTTCCAAACACCACTACATAATAATTCATTTGATCCTCCCAACAACCCTAGAAGATATACATTATTACTATTATTGTCTTCATTTTGCAGGTGGGAAAACTAAGGCACATAAAGTTTAAGTGACTTGCTCAAGGTTCCACTGAGAAAAGACACTGAGAAAGGGGCTTCAAGGAGGGCAGGAGGAAAACCTAACCAGCTGCACCAGGAAGTCTGGGGACCTATAAGAATATAGGTATGAAGTAACCTAGGTAACCAATGACCAGTAGAAAAAGACAATAAGCAACAATGAATAGAAAAGGGCAGTAATGCCTGGTCATGCAGGGAGACTAGGGAAAGACTTACAACCTATTTCAAAGAAGCATTTACAGCCCCATACTGCCCCTGTGCATGTCTCTCTCACCTTTTATCCTTCATGAAAGGGACCCACTTCCACCTCTCTTTGGAAGTGCTCTAAACTTTCTCTTTGTTCTTCCTAAATAAAATTTCTCTTTGTTACACTAAAACTTGTGCAAGTTACTTTTACTTCCTAGTCACACTGCTCGTGCTGCTCCAGTTTTATTTTCAGTTTCCATTCATTTTGGCTTTCTATTCCTGCCATGCCTCAGTTGAACTTTCTGGCTCAGCCAAGTAATGGAATCAGGTCAACTGGGTTCAAGGAACTGGTATCCCCGACCCACAACAGCCGCAACTAGTTCAAATTCCAGTTTGGAATGAACTGGCTCAAAGACTCCACATTCTCAACTCTATTATTCTAACTCTATGATGTCCCATAAAGTAAGTGATTTAACCTCTGAATTTCAAGGGTCAATTCAAGAAACTAAAGATAAAAAATCCAAGTTTGTGTTGTGAGAATTCAATGTGAATATGCATGATAATCATGAAAAATGGGTTTCCTTCTTAAAGAGATTAGAGATCTACAGAAAAGGTAATAAAGAGGACATAAAAGGGAAGTTTCGCCTGCCTCACTCTTTGGCTAGCATGCTTCCTGGGGCTCCCACCAATGCCCCACATGTCCCCAGACTACCAGGCTACACCCCAGATCAACTGCTCCTCTAGCCCTGTTTGGAGGTTAACGAACAGCTGCTTGAGTAGGACCACAGGGCACTTTCATCTCCAGCACCACAGAAACGAACAATCAAGCAGAGAATATTAATAACATGCCAAATCCTCATCTTCTGGAATTGCAATGGAAAACTTGGGTTATTTGTCTCAATATGTTTTCATTCTCACTACATGAACAAAATTCCTTAGCGCTAACTGGGCAAGAATTGCTTCTATTTACCAGAAACTGCCTTTTCCCCTTTGCTTTATACTTTCCAAAGCAAGTCACTGTTTTTGATGTTGTCACATGAACAAATATGCCCCAAAACCCACAAAGTTTCTGGAGCAGGCTGTGGCAAGACCAGCAGAAAATGCCTGCAACTGGGGATTAGAAGAAGTGGGTCTCCCACTCTTCTGGGTAACCCCTGACTTAAGCCCTCCATATTTCCTAGCTGTTCCCCTATAAACTGGGCTATCTCTCTTGTTCTTTTCTAGTTCTAACTCACAGAGGCCCTAGCCATAGGGCACTGTACTTGCTATTTGAACAAAGCAATTAATTGAAAAGCAGGCAACAGAAATCCCTCAAATTGATACTTTGGTCCTGAATTGAAATTTAGTAAAACTAAAACAACAATCACTGAATTTTATCCTACCTACTTAGATGTGTGGCACCAACAAAAGAGACAAGTACTGAGCTGTCACAGAAATACCAGAAGGTTCAATTAATTCTCTGGTGGTAACTTGGTTACTGTTTGAGTCTTGTAAACTCTTTCCAAACACTTGTTAATACATGTTTATTCAGTTTAAAAAAAAAAATTATTTCTTCCATCCATCTATCACAATACACCAAGTTCTCCTCCTCCAAGTCTTTGCCCTTGTTCCCTCTGTAAGTATACCTCTCCCCCTAGGTCTTCCCAGGGCTGGTGCTTTCTCACCATTCAGGTCTCACCTAAATGTCATCATCTCCAAGAGTCCTCCCTTAATCCTCCAATCTAAAGTCATTATCTATATTATTACTGTATAAGTTTGCTAGGGCTGCTGTAACAAAGTATCATAAACTTGATGGTATAAGTAATAGAAATTTATCATTTCATATCATCTCATAATCTTAGAGGCTGGAAGTCTGAGACCAAGGTATTAATAGAGTTAGTTCCTTCTAAGGACGATGAGAAAGAATGTTCTGTGTCTCTCTCCTAGCTTCAGGAAATGTGCTAGGGATCTTTGTAGAAGTATGTCTTGCCTTCATCTTCATATGGCATCCTCCCCTCATGTGTGTCTGCCTTCACATTTTCTCTTCTCATGAGGATATCAGCCATGTTGGATTAGGGGGTTCACCTTACTTCCGTTATTACCTCATCTTAACTTAGCTAATTATATCTGCAATGACCCATTTCCAAATAAGTCACAGAGGTGCTGGGGACAAGGACTTCAACGTATAAAGGAAGGAGGCATTATTGAACCCATGATAATTACCCTTTTCCCTTTTCTTTACAAAAGATAGTCCAAGCTTATTTTCAATTTCTATTTATTTATTTCTCCTTATTTCCCATGTGACAAGATTCAAAATTGATTCTAAACAAGATTATAAATTTCCACTAAGGTACCAAGATTTATAAAAGATAAAATGTGAGATGTGAGGAAGATTACTAGATGAAAGATCAGAAGCTAAGAAGCTAATAGTAGATTCCATCCAGGCTTCTCATTAGATCTATGAATGTGTGCACAAATCTGGGCAAATTACTAAAATGTACATTCTGATGCAACAGGTCTAGGGTGAACACCACAAGATTCTGCATTTCTAATAAGCTCCCAAAAATATTCATACTGCTGGTCCCTATACTACACTTTGAATAGTAAGGGATTAGATGATAGATTCATAAAAACAAAATAAAAGCATTCAAAGAATAAAGAGAAAAGATATTTGTGAGAAGGTTAGTTTGTTAAGAGCTGAGCTCTGGTTACCCCTTCCCAGAGGAAGAGATGTGTTTGGAGGATGCCGCTTTCCAAACTCAAGGTTATGGGACCATTTCGAATTTGCCTTGAGACTACTGAACTTAGAAGGGGGAGTGATGAGTCTGATTCTCATCAGGGAAATCTAACAGGCTGAAGATTGGGCTGTTAGTTGCTCAGATGGAAGAAACAAAAGACAGGCAGCACAAAGAGCAACACTAAGTTCCAGAGTTATTCAGCAAAAATAACATGTGAGAAATGTCTCTCAACAGCATCACTCAAATAGGGATTCTTCCAATTTCATTTTTACTCCTCTACCTCGATTCTCCACAGCTGGAAGAGTCAGAAAAGACGCTAACTAATGAGTGGAAAAGAAGGCCAACCATGAAAGAGGGGAAACCACTCACACTCTTTATCTTAGACGGCGGGATCTCACCTTGGAAAGGCGAAAAGAAGTAAGCTGAATTGAGATTGTGCTTTCAACTTCCAGTGACTAAAATATTTTATTACCTGAGAGTGACAAGAAAGGTCATAAGCCTGCTAGAGTTTTCAGGCAGAAGTTAGGGGAAGGATGACTTACAGTAAGTAGGTTAGAGACAGCAGGAGACAAAAAATAAAGAGGATTTTAGGGATATGTTATACCACATATTAACCCTCCACATTCATTGTGCTGGTGAATACTACCTGTCCTTAGTGGAAGGGAAGGCCGGCAAGAACAGAATCCCCGACTGTGTTACTCACTCCTGTTCCCACCCTGCTGCATTTGCCCGTGCATACCACGTACTACTGATATAGAGTTCCCCCAGTCAAAGCTGGGCAGGAAACCCCATTTTCTAGGTCTGGATGAGCTCAGAAATCAGCCTCATCACAGATCCCCATATGGAGGCCTTTTCCAGGCCATATTTAAGCAAGATCATGAAATAAACAGCCTGGTCAGGTCTGGGAGTTTCCTCCTGGAGTAGCGAGCACACACCCTCATGCCTAAGGCAAGAACTGCAGGGATGGCGTTCCTGCACTAATTTTACGATTATTTTCTGCCTGCTGACTTCTGGCCAATTCTAACACACTTCTCCCAAACCCCCTGCCTGTGGGATAGGAGAAACGTGGCATTTAAACCCCTAGACTGAAGGGGTAGGGGGCTTCCCACTTGGATTCCTCACTCTGCCGCCAGAGGTCCCGTTGCCCTTCTTTCTTTCTCTATTCCTTTTTTCTGTCAAGAAACTCTACCTGTCACTTTTTCATGGGCTTGGTGGGTTCATGCTTCAAATCTCTAAGATCAAGGACTCAGCAGAGAGAAATTCTGATAACCCCCCAAACCCTGGGCCTGTGAGTAATGGGGCCATAGAGCAGGAAAGGAGTGGCGAGTGAACAGAGCTTCCTCGGTATTTACAGCGGCTCAGGTTCACTCACACCACGGCCTTAGCGCCACCTCCTGTCACACTAGCAACAGCGTTAGAGTCTCAGTCCCCACTGCAAACAGCGCTTGCGCGGGATCTAGGTTGCTTGCTCCTTATGAGAATTTAGTGCCTGATGATGGGAGACGGAGATGTAATGTACGTGAATTATCCAAAAACCATCAGCCCCCACTCTACAGAAAGATTGTTTTCCATGAAACTGGTCCCTCGTGCCAAAAAAAGGTTGGGCATACCACTGCACTATACTATGGTATCACATCCAAGAGAATGTGATTCAAATTGGAGACATCACAGACTTGCAGGCTTACTACCAAAATTGTCCAGCAAAGGCTGTATAACACTTCTCCCAATAAAATCAAGATATGACTATTATGGCTCCGCGCCCGTCCGTAGCATAGTGGTGATGGCACCAGCCATGTATACTAAGGCTGGTGGGTTGAACAGCTTGGGCCAGCTAAACAAAAATGACAACTGCAACCAAAAAAATATCCAGGAGTTGTGGTGGACACCTACCTGGGAGGCTGAGGCAAGAGAATTGCTTAAGCCCAAGAGTTTGAGGTTGCTGTGAGCTGTGACACTACAGCACTCTACCAAGGGTAACATAATGAGACTGCCTCAAAAGAAAAAAAAAAAATGACCATTATTCAACAGATACAAGAAAATATCTTGAGGAAGCTAATTCTTCAAAAATACCTCCTGAGCTAATGATGGCCTAATATCTTGGCCCTTGAAGATTCCGTAGCTTATAGCAAACATCTGACAAATATTTATGAATGAATGAACCAGGATTTCCTATTAAATCACCCTTCAGTGAATTTGTATTAAAGTGGTGACTAATATTTTAAAAGAAAACCCCAGAATTACTATAGACCAATGAGAGAATGTGCAAAATACCTTGGTGCATAATTAATACACAGAAATCAGTAGTCTAGTCTTACTACAATCAGATAGAAGATTTACAAAAGCACTCATTTGCAACAATAAAAAAGTAAGGATAAATGTAACAAAAAGTACACAATCGATGTGAAGAAAACTTTAAAATACAACCACAAGCACTTTCACAAATGGAAAAAAGATGACATGGTAACAAGACAGGTCTTATTCTTGACCATATCTGAGACTCTGAAAATCCCATAATTAGGAGAAAGTAAAAGTCTACAACAGGTGGTTGATAAAAGAACACCATTGTACTTATTTCCATAGAATGTACAATGACTTATTTCTATGGATGTGCCCCTATTTTAAACTGTGTGCTAAACTGATCTGGGGGATTCTCAGTAGTATTAATCTTTTCCCTGCCTGCAGTCAGGTACTTGTCTAGCTTCACTTCAGAGTTCCACCATGGGCCCCCAAGAACACATATCCAAAGAGAGCTCAAACATCAAAAAAAAAAAAAAAAAAGCATAGTCTCTCTTTCCACAATGACACAATGGAAGCCCTCACTCCCCCTTCCCCTTCCTGCTAGCATACTCACAAATGGGTGAGGGTCCCTCAGGGCAGGAAAAGGCTGCTGGGGGGGGCAAGGTTAGGGGAGTACAATAAGGGAGTGCTAGGACTTTGGCTTGCTCTTCCTAGTGCTGAGAATTCTCTTCCCCTAATGTCACTTGGCTGAAACTTTGTCATTCAGGTCTTAGCTCAAATGTCATCCCCTCAGAGACGGTGTGCCTAACTACCTTGTCTAATGCCCCACACACCACCATCACTTTCTATTGCTTTGCAATTTTTAAGTTCTTCATAGGCCTCATCCCTCTAACTTCCCATATTTGTTTATTACATGTAATCTGTATCTCTGAGACTATAGGAGAATGAAAGCAGGACATTGTATCCAGAGTCTAGAACAGATACTGACACATAGGTGATGCTTGTCCAGCTTCAAATTAATTTGCACCTTCTCATCCTGAGAGTTACCATAGCTCCAGAGTTATTTCCTATGATTCATCTGTTTCATCAGTATCACCCTCAGCTTATTTAAGATTTCTTGAACACCTGTATATATCTGGCACTGTTCTAGATGCTTGGGATATAGTAAAGAGAAATGAAGCTCTGCCCTGATGGACTTTCTATTTTACTGAAAAGAATTCATGATGAACAAACAAGTAAATATATACTATGTTAGACATATAAGTGGTGGGGGCAGGGGGATTTAAGCAGGATAACGGAGTAGAAAGGGGATAGGCTGGTGTTCATATGTGTCTGGTGATGGGTCAGGGAATAGCTTTCTGGGGAGGTGATCAGAAGGATTGAGGGAGAAAGCTAAATGCTGGAGCAGAGCACCCTATGCAGTCGTGTGCCAAGGCCCTGGGAAGGAGATGCTTGGTGTGTTCAAGAGACAAGGAAGCCATTGTGGTAGGCAGAGAGTGGATGAGACAGAAACTAGTAGGAAGTAAGGTGAGAAGATAGCTGGGGCCCAGATCATGGGGTCCCTAGAGGCCCTGGGAAGAACTTGGACTTTTATTCATAGTGAGATGGGAAACCATACAGAAATGAAAGTAAACTGAGATGCTCTGTAGTAACAGGCTCTGGTTTGGTGGGGGGTGGGAGTCAGGGTGAGAACAACAGGATGGAGGCCTGAGGGGGGTTACTGCAAAAACCTGTTGAGAAACAGTGTTATCTTGGGCTTGGTGGTAGGAGAAGTATTTGGAGACATCTTTGGAAGAAAAGATCAAATAGAATTTACAGAAAGATTCAATGTGGGATATGAGTGCAAATATCAAGGTTCTACTTTCAGTTCTTTCCTTTCTGCTTTAAGTTTTTCTCATGAATTCCTAATTATATCTCCTCAGCAAACTACACACCCTACCTGGAATCTGTTCCACAGGGCAGATCCTAGTTCTCACCCAGGACCCCTCTGTGACCAAGGAGCTAGCTGAAAATCTTTTGCTCCATATAAAAGTATTGTAAGGAGTCCCTACCTGCCTCTTCTGCTTCATCTTTCCAATCCCTTATTATCACCCTCCACTCAAATCAAAATATGCTGCCTCTGAAGCATTCAAATTCCATCTGCTCTTTAAAGCTCACTCAGTCTAAACAAATCTCTATGTCCTTTAAAATTTATAGAAATTGTAAAATTCATCAAGCAAGCAATTCTGCTTTGCATTATGACATCTCTTCTTATTGTTAATTTAAATATTTTATTATTGCTTAACATTTCATATGACCTTATATCATTATCTAAAATATAAATCCTTCATGGGCAGCAAATCTACTTTATATTCCTTTATAGTCTCTTATCACATAGTATTACCAGCACATAGTGCCTTATACTTAGTAGATGATGAATAAAAATGAACTCTTGTAATTATATGAACTACATAGCTCTGGCCTCTGCCTCTATTTCCTCCCCATCTATCTCCATCTTGTTTCCACTTAATCAATCTTCCAGACCTTCCAAAGTGTGTTTTAACTAAAAGCAGGGTTGATGTAGGAAAAAAAATACAATATGTAACTATAAGAATAAGTTACAGTCTTATTTAGGAGTCTACAATGCAAGACCAGAGAATTAACACTTAATTTGATAGGTAACGTGGGTCTTCGAAGTGTTTTCGAAAAAGGGGGTGGCATGATATTAGCCAAATTTTAGTAAGGAAGAATAATCTACCTACTTGTGTACTGTGCATTGGAAGGGAAATAGGCAAGTGAGAATTGATATTCCTGATCTAACTATTGAAAGGGTTCATATAAGAAGTATTAGAGATCTAAAATAAAGGGTTAGCAAGGGAATGTGAAGTGTTTAGCAGAAAGTCTGTTAACAGAATCTTCAGGGCTTTCAATGGGTTGCATAGGGTAACTGAAAAAGAAAGAGGAGTTACACGTAATAGGTTTTGGTGCTTAGTGCTTAAGAAAAAACTACTATTCTACATTTCTATTGTTAATAGAAACAGAGAAGGCGAGGAAAAAATGATTGCAGGAAGAACACAGTAAATTACTGTCAACATGTTGAATTTGAGATGGTATCATTTATCCAGATAGATAAATTTGAGATGGTGTCATATAGAGGTGCCTCAAGGCAGGTAGAGATAAAGAATGACAATTAAAAGAAATGTCAGTACTAGAGACAGCATTTGGTGAGAGATGATGGTGGCAACAGCCATTTACCTTCCTCCAATTTAGCCAGCTGCCCCCCCCCCCAAGACTAGTCCAGCTACTGTAGCCGAAACTATCTCCAACAAGTAGCTCCCAACAGAGATATTCAAAAGTGAGACAGATAATGTATTAAAAAGAAAGTATTGGTGTGGCTGAAACTGAGGTGGCAAGCTGGATGCCAGCTCTGGTGGGAACGTCTCCCCTTAACTTACTCAAATTCTTCCCCCAGGACAGGCCAATGAATTTCTCTCAATTATACTCAATACTAGCAAATTTCATAGTAATAACATAGTAAATATGATAACTGGCATGAATTGCAATCCTTATGCCTTTTCAGAGCTCATATTACTCTTGCTGTTTAAGTTGTAACATTGTCAACTTCCTTTAATGAACAACACACCCATACACAATTTCTAGAAATGGCACACTCCACAAAGCTTGGTGATATTTTGTATAGACCAAGCACTACATTCACAATTAATTCTCCCAGTTGACAAAAACATGAGTCCAAATCTGAACTCGGCAAACCTAAAACAAGACTGTGCTGAACTGGATGGGTATCAATTGAAAGCAATGGTGAATGAATAAAACACCAAAGTACTAAGAATGTATTTAAGGAAGATGCAAAGGAACACAAGTGTGATTTTTCCTGAGTCTTAAGAGGTAACCCTGTAAAACACAGCCAAGAAAACCAAGTTGCAAATTATCATCTACAACCCTAGACAAATGGAAAAAGGAACAGCAGAAATTATGGCATAAAAGACTAAACCAGTCATTATGAGAATAAGCAAAGTTACTTTACATGAGGAATTTGTAAAGTAAATTGGCCCTGCAACTGGGCACAGTGAGTCTGGGGAGATAAGACCCCAGGCATCTCTGGCTGATGGGATCTGCCTATAATCATCCCTTTGAGGGTACAGGAAGTCAGCAAAGGACTTCTGGATCCCAACAGGAGGACTAAAACAGTGGAAAACTGGCAAGTGATTGCGTGTGTTCAATTAACCTAATCCTGCCAGCAACTGTCAGTACAAGCTGCAGTGGGACTGCAAATCGGAAAGGCCTTACCTGTGAACTGTTTCAGTGTTTTTGGACTTGGCACTCTATTGAACTGCCTTGGG
The DNA here is from genome assembly GCA_963574355.1 of Loris lydekkerianus. Lineage (NCBI taxonomy): Eukaryota > Metazoa > Chordata > Mammalia > Primates > Lorisidae > Loris > Loris lydekkerianus. Next base: position 1,992 of record CAUYPK010034757.1, on the reverse strand, counting down.
GAGAGCTTGAGCAGGAGTGCGGAGAACTTTGGGCATTGTCTGGGGCCCCGGACAGAGTCGCTGAGCTAGGATGCAGAGAGTCATTGAGAGAACTGCCCCAGCAAGCTCTGCCCTCAGGGTCCCAGAGAAAGGATCTGGATGGACCTAGTAACTTAGTGACTGAGCAGCCTAAAGGCAGGGACTGAACTGCCTTACAGACTTAACCCTTAGGGGCAGAGTGAGACAGTTTTGGCACACTGGAGCCTTGGGCTGTTGCCCTAGGTAGAGTGTCCTGGCGTCACAGCTCATAGCAACCTCTAACTCCTAGGCTTGTGCCACATGGATCTCCATAAGAGCTGGGCTGTGACCACGCACCAACCAGGCCTCTGCATGCCCTGACCAGGAACTGCGGGAGCCGCGCAACCCTGCGTCCTCCCTCCTGTGTCTTCCCAGCCTCCACACAGGCCTGCTGGCCTGGCCAGGGATACTGGTAGCCATGTGCCCTCGGGAGCCCTCGCTGCCTCTAAACAGAGACTGCTGGAGCCTTAGGCTTTCTATGCCAAAGTCACTGAATGCCAGGCACTTGCAGAACCATGCGCACCACCTCCCACCCTGTTGCTGGATCCAGGTGTGTCACATGCTGGAGCTGCTTCCACAGCAACTCCCTAGCTAGAGCAGCCCAAGACAATCTACACAGGGTCACTCCCTATGAAGAGCCAGCAAAAATAGAGGGATCCTGCTGGGGTCTAATCTCGGAGACACACCTCCCCAATTCTGAGGATGGCCAGAGGCAATGGTGAAAAACAATCATGAGGTGAAATCAACAGAAAAACTCTGGCAATATGAATAATCATAGTAGATCAACCGCCCCAAGGATCAATGGGGCAGACACACCACAAGATCCCATGTACAAACAAATAGCTGAGATGTCAGAAATCGAAATCAGAATCTAGATAGCAAATTAGATTGAATTAAAACTCCAAGAAGTAACTCAAAAGATATCTCAATAATTCAATAATTTCAAAGACCAAATGACCAAAGATTTTGACACATTGAGACAAGAAGTTGCATCCCTCAAAGATCTGAGAAACACAGTAGAATCCCTCAGTAACAAAATGGAGCAAGCAGAAAAAAGAATTTTCAACATTGAAGACAAACTTTTTGAATGCTCTCAAACTCTCAAAGAGGAATAGAAATGGAGGGTAAAAACAGATCACTCTCTCAGACAGCTCTGGGATAATTTGAAGAAAACCAATATTCTTCTTATAGGGATCCCCAAAAGTGATGAAGTGGCTTCACAAGGCACAGAGTCTCTTCTCCATGAGACTATGAAGGAGAACTTTCCAGACATGCCAAGAGATTCTAAAATTCAGATAGCAGACAGTTTCAGAACTCCAGAACAACTCAACCCAAATAAGACATCCCCCAGACACATCATAATCAATTTCACTAAAGTTAACATGAAGGAGAAAATTCTGAAAGCTGCCAGAAAAAAGAAAACCATTATCTACTAAGGGAAGAATATTAGAATAACTGCAGATCTCCATGCTGAAACCTTTAAAGCAAGAAGAGGATGGTCATCAACTTTTAATCTCTTAAAACAAAATAACTTTCAACCCAGGATCCTGTACCCAGCTAAACTGAGCTTCATTTATGACAAAGAAATTAAATACTTCAATAACATTCACATGTTGAAAAAATTTGCCATAACTAAACCAGATCTCTAGGATATTCTCATACCTATCCTACATAAAGACCAGTGTAATTCTCCACCACAGAAGTAAACTCACCCAGAAAATTTTCATCAAATTCCAACTTCCACAGTTGCAAAAGTCTTAAAAATATCTGGACTCTTGAAAGAGTTATCAATACTCTCAATTAATGTGAATGGTTTAAATTGTCCTCTAAAGAGGCACAGGTTGGCTGACTGGATACAAAAACTCAAGCCAGATATCTGCTGCATACAAGAATCGCATCTTACATTAAAAGACAAATATAGACTCAAGGTGAAGG
>CAUYPK010034752.1:0-20593 GCA_963574355.1 Loris lydekkerianus | reverse complement strand
AACCATTGATGTTTGTATCCCCATGACGGGTAAGACTGAAACTGCAAGAGCAGGCAACCTAAGACAGGGGCTATGTTTTTCCGCCATACAAAAAACAAAAGAGGGAATTGTTGGGCCCTGCCATGTGCCTGAGGCCTAGGGCAACTTCCCGAGCCTGACTAGAAGTACATCCATTGAGCTACTTCCGCGTAGCAACGACTCAGCAAGGCCCGGCCTGAAACTGCCTCTACCTAGATACAGCCAATGTGGTACCATGCCACTGGCCCGACCCTGTCACGCACCTCTCCCCCCCCTTTCCCCGCCCCTTTCCCCGCCCCTTCTCCACAATTAAAAAATAAATAAATAAATAAATATTTAAAAAAAAATGATATTATTAGATATTATCATTATTAGTTATATCCATGAAGAAAAATAAGAGCTGAACAAGAGCCCTTTATTCTGATGTCTGTATCTATGGCTTCGGTCACTGAATTCAGTTTGTTAAATATTGTATGATGAAACTGATATTTATTTTGCCCAGATATGTTTACTATGTTCAGGCATAAAGAGATACAGAGACAAGGAAGACAGAGGTCATTGCTCTCCAAGGGAGATAAGCTGGATTTTAAACATAGGTCAAATCAGTTCTGCAATCTTTCATTACTTCTGCCTCTCACTTTCAACACTCTTTCCGGCTAACAATTTTGTGAAATCTTGGGACACAGACATTACACTGCATGTCAATACCATCCTAAGGCAGTCCTGTGGTGCCAGGAGTGGAAGCCTGGCCTCTTTGGGAAGATGCAAACACAGCTGTGGTCCCAGTACCACAGCTAACTCCCAGAGATGCCTTCTTGCCTGGCACTGGAATAAGAGCTAGGTGGTATTATTACACAGCACAGATTACACATGGCCCCTAAGAAGCTTTTACAGTTTGAAGGCAGAAAAGACAAAAAGAAACCTATTTTATAAAAATAAAGAAAGAAAGAAAAGGAGACCTGTCAGGGATCTTCCCTTCCACCAAGGTGTTGTCTACTGGAATATACAGCCATATTTTTTCACAAGTCAGGACTTTAGACCCAGAGGAGACAGTGACAACAAATTGACAGATATAGAATTTGTATACCCAAACATAAGCAGAGAGCTCGCTGGGGCTCCCAGGCCAAGTGCACAGCAGAACTTTATCCATTCATCCACACCCTCCCTTGCCCTCTCATCTTGGCTTCTTAGCCTTTGCTAGATACTTGGGCTCCGGACCATTTCCATTACATGGAGGGTGATATATATACATTTTTCAAAAAAAATGTATTAAATTTGTAATACTTAAAGTCATGTTTAACTTCTACAACTACAAGAGGTATTCAACATAACTTGTATTCATCTTTTGTTATCAGTATATATTTCAACACAGTTTTTTTCTTTCTTAAAATGTGTGTAATTTTGGCATCCTCTGTATTTTCATTCTTTCTCAATCACCAAATCACTTGTCATGTCCAAATGGGATCTTCTATCCCTCTGGTAGTATCTTCTGATTCAGGCTCACCATGCCCAGGCTGAACTAGCTCCAATAAGCCTGTTTCGAAACTTGCTTATCAGTTTAAACTAAAGTCTGGTTTTCTTCCTTGGGTGCCAGTAGGTTACCATGAATGCTCAAATATTTTAGGAGTAATGAAGAAACCATAGTTGATTACTGCCTCAGTCTGGCCAAGACTGACCAAGTTAGACAAGATGTCCCTCTGTAAAGTCCTGTTTTTGAGGTTGCCACCAGAGTTATTTGAAGTGCCAATAGAAAGTTACTCCATGAAATTAGGACACCCTACCCTAAAGGACCCTTAAGTAGGGGAAGTCCTCTCCTGCAGGTGTGCATTTGCTTTCACTACATGGTACTCAGGGTGTAGCACTGCTATCTGCCCCTCTCTGGTCACTATGCCCACCTTGAGGATCTCATAAGTAATAAAAACCCTTCACACTGTGATTGTGTTGTTAAAACTGTGTCCTAAATCTGACCCTTGATGGTGAGACCATCCTGGAGAATCCCAAGCAGGTGGATCCCCTTGCTGGTGCTTGTCTGTCTGGGTCTTTGGTGGCTGCTGGTGACAGAAGCTGCTGACTAAATTAACAGAGAAAATTGAAGAATTTTGTTCAAAACACCAAGACATGACCCTTCTAAGAGCTATCATTGAGCCTTTCTGAAGGGACAACCATAGGAAATGACAATGCTTAGATAAGGAACTGAGCTGCCTCAGCCTGGCAGCTGCACCACCTGCTTACCGTTCCCAATTCTATTCATGACAAAACTGTTAGGTCATGTCTATGATGTCATGGGTACTGAAAAACTCTCATCCCTGGATCTTCCTGCTTCTCCCCTTCCTTTTTTTTTTTTTTTTTTTTTTTGAGACAGAATCGCACTATGTCGCCCTTGGTGGAGTGCCATGGCTTCACAGCTCACAGCAATCTCAAACTCTTACACTTAAGTAATTCTCTTGCCTCAGCCTCCCAAGTAGCTGGGACTACAGGTGCCCACCATAACGCCCGGCTATTTTTTGGTTGCAGATGTCATTGTTGATTTTACTTGGCTTTGTCTGGGTTCGAACCCACCAGCCTCGGTGTATGTGGCCAACGCCCTACCCACTGAAAAACAGGTGCCTCCCAGCTTCTCCCCTTTCTAGCCTGAGACCATATCTCACCATTTGGAAGTCAAATGCCTTTTTTCTTTCATTCAGGGAAACAGAAATCTACTGAAAGCTTGGTGATTGATGAGGGCATCCAGGCTTACACTCCTTTCACTCTCCTTCTTGCAAAGAGAAAAGAAAGCCTGTTCTCTTAAGAAAGATGAAATGGACACCAATTAAGAAAATAAACAAGATCTTAAGAAGCAGCAGCCACAAAACCAAGTTTATCTATCTTGTTCTTCTGCCTGTCCCTTAACCAAGGCCCTCTACAACTGGATCTCCATTTTCTATACACATACTCCTCTTCTCACCAATTGCCTTGGTCCCCCAGGTTCTCACTCCAAATCCTGCACCAAAGTCATGGGCTTCTCACTTGAATCGTGTTTGGTACTAAATAAATACTTGGAAATTAAAAGAACACGTGAAAAAACAACTGATTAAGTTGTTACTTAAGTATTATAAAGAATACAAAAAGGACAAAACTGGTCTCTAGCTGAGATGTCTCAGACATCTATCCCCTCTCCATTTCCACTACTATCACTACCATTTCCACTTTAGAAAAGGCAGCAGTGGAGTTTCTGAACCTCAGCACTGCTGATGTTATGGGCCAGATCTTTTGAGTTCTTAGAGAAGGGGAGTGACAGCCTTCCTTTACCTTCTAGGACGTTTAACAGCGTACCTGGCCTCCATCAACTAGATGTCAATAGCACCTCTCAGGTTTAACAACAAAATTGTCTTCAGACATTGCCAAATATCCTCTGGAAGGAAAAATTGCTCCTGGATGAGAACACCTGGTAGAGAACTCCTGGTTTATAAGTGCCTTTGCCCATCAAATTTTCCTATCTGAAATATTCTTTCCCCAAAGCCTGATTCATTCTTTGCATAGACAATGAACACAAGGACTGCCAGTCTCCTTCCCTCCCAGGGAGGCAAGGGTACCTGAGCTAGCTATTAGAAAAGTAAAAGAAAAACTCAGTGTTCTTAAGGAAAGAAACCCATATATGAGGGCTGGCAACACCATTACCACCATCTTCTTGAAGCCTCTTGGTCTTTTGAACTTCTCAACCCTGTCTCTTGGGGTGCTTCACCTTAACCCTTCCAATACCAAAATTTGTTTCAGGTGGGGTTATCTATTCCATCAGTCTGGGAGTCAAGAGTAAGCAGCGTGTTTGTACAGTGTTTGTACAACAGAGTTTTAGTAATCAAGTGTTTTATTTGCTTTGTCTCAGCATAAATGATGTGCACTTACCTATCTTCTTTCCATGCTCAGCTCCCCACCTTCAGTTTCACTGATTCTACTTCTGTCCAATATCTTTCCCTCTGGACAGGAGACTCTGGCAAAAGCTGCTTCTAGTTGGCCATCTAGACTCCTCCTAGCTAGGTATAATTCTGAATATTTACTTACAAACATTCTTACAATAAACTTATGAACTCAATACTATTACTATTTTCAGTCAGGCATGCTGGCTCACTCCTATAATCCTAGCACTCTGGGAGGCTGAGGCAGGTAAATCCCTTAACTCAGGAGTTTGAGACCAGCCGGAGCAACAGCGAGACCCTGTTTCTAAAAAAATAGACAGCATTATGGCAGGTGCCTGTAGTTCCAACTACTTAGGGCTGAAGCAAAAGGATGCTTAAGCCCAAGAATTTGAGGTTGCTGTGAGCTATGCTGCCATGGCACTCTACTGAGGGCAACCAAGTTTAGGTTCTGTCTGAAAAAAAAAAATACTATCACTATTTTCATCTTCCAGATGAGGAACTGAAGCACAGTTTATTTTTATTTTATTTTATTTTTGAGACAGAGGCTCACTATGTCGCCCTTGGTAGAGTGCCATAGCATCACAGCTCACAGCAACCCCAAACTCCTGGGCTCAAGTGGTTCTCCTGCCTCAGCCTCCCTAGTAGCTGGGACTACAGGCGCCCACCACAACGCCCAGATATTTTTTGTTGTTGTTGCAGTTGTCATTGTTGTTTAGCTAGCCTGGGCCAGGCTTGAACCCATCAGCCCTGGTGCATGTGGCTGGCGCCCTACCCACTGAGCCATGGGTACCACCATGGCACACAGTTTAATTAAGGACAGAAGTGGGACTAGAACTCATTTCTAACTCAAGTTGTTTTTATTTTTAAATATTACCTAACTACCACAAACCATTCTCATTTAAAAATGAAGTGTCTTAATACCTTACCTCCCTAACTACAATCCCTCCTTAGGGAAAATAACTGGTAATCATGTGTATATCTTTCTAGACCTTCACATATGATTTTCACCACTTACTATACCTTTAAAATTTTTTGTGTTTCAATAAAAAACTAATGAATTTAGGCATGTACCATAATATATACTCAATCATTTCCCTTTTGATGGACACTCACATATTTCTGTACTTTTCACATGCATGTTATTCCTAATTGGAATTGATGTCCTGGATATATTTTGAAAAAGGAGCTGGTGGAGTGAGTTGTGGAGTGTGAGAGAAAGAAGGGGGGGGGGGCAATACTAAGGCTTGTTCATGGTTTTTATCCCTTCATCCATCTATCACTTAGGAAGGCTATGGTAGTACAAAGAAGGAATAGTAATCCATCAGGATACAAATAGAGGGAGGTGGGGTATGAAATAGATTGATAAAATTTCTCCAAAAAGTACTCCTTCTTTGATAAGGTATAATCCCAGATTAGTTTTATAAGCACATACATTTATTACATGCATTATATATTTTGATCCTTACAACATTCCTGCGAGATATAGTAATCATTTTACAGATAAGACAGAATGCTATAGAGACCTACTGACTACCATAGCTAATTAGTTCTAGAGTGTAACCAAATATTAAAGTCTCTTGACTCTCAGTGTCATGAACTTTTTTGAGATATCTTACAGCTTTTCTATTCAGAGTCAAGGCAGTAGATGACTACATTGGCAGGAGTGGGTGGGGTAGAGAGAAAAGCCTCAGTGTGAGAAGATGCAAAAGAGGATCAGTGCTAGCCCTAGTCATGTGTCTCCTGGGTCACCTAGAAACTTCAGTGCATCCTAAAGGGCCTTGTTCCTCAGGCTGTGAATGAAAGGGTAAAACCTGAGTAAACTGTGATTAGAACCAGATAAGGCAAAAAGAACTTGGTCTGATCAAGGTAGTAGCTGTTCTTAAGCTAGATTTAGTCAAAGGTGACTATCCCAAAAAAGAGACCAGCAGCACATTAAAAACATTGTTCACAGGTGGCACCAGTGGCTTAGGGAGTAGGGTGCCAGCCCCATATGCTGAGGGTGGCAGGTTCAAACCTGGCCCCGGCCAGCTAAAATGGCAATGATAATTGCAACAAAAAATAGCCAGGCGTTGTGGCGGGTGTCTGTAGTCCCAGCTACTCGGGAGGCTGAGGCAAGAGAATCACCTAAGCCCAAGAGCTGGAGGTTGCTGTGAGCTGTGACGCCACAGCACTCTACCGACAGCGACAAAGTGAGACTCTGTCTTTAAAAAAAAAAAAAAAAAGTCGTTCACAATGATCAAGTGGACTTCATCCCAGAGATGCAAGGATGGTTCAATATACCCAATGTGATATATCACATTAACAGAATGAAGGGGAAAAAAACATATGATCATTGAAATAGATACATAAAAAGCATTTGACAAAATTCAACATTATTTCATTATAAAAACTCTCAACAAATTATTTACAGAAAGAATGTACCTCAACACAATAATGTACATGACAACACAATAATGTACATGTAACATCTTATTAAACGAGGAAAAATTGAAAGCTTTTTCTCTATGATCTGGAACAAGACAAAGATATTCACTTTTGCCTCTTTTTTTAATGTAGTACTGGAAGTTCCAAACAGAGAAATTAAGCAAGAGAAAAAAGTATAACCCTCCAAATTGGAAATGAAGAAGTTAAATTGTCCCTGTTTGCAGATGACATAATCTTATACATAGAAAATCCTAAATACTTCCCCCCAAAAACTGTTAGAATTAATAAACAATTCAGTAAAGTTTTAGAATAAATAATCATATTCAAAAGTCACTAGTCACTAGGTGTGGCTCAGTGAGTAGGGTGCAAGCCACATACAGAAAGGCTGGTGGGTTTGAGCCCAGCCCTGGCCTGCTAAACAGAAATGACAACTGCAACAACAAAAAAAAAAATAGCCAGGCATTGTGGCGGGTGCCTGTAATCCCAGCTATTTGGGAGGCTGAGGCAAGAGGATTACTTAAGCCCAAGAGTTTGAGGTTGCTGTGAGCTGTGACTCCATAGCACTCTACTGAGGGTGATATAGTGAGACTGTCTCAAAAAAAAAAAAAGTCACTAGATGCTAGGCATGGTGGCACACACCTGTAGTCCCAGTTACTAGGGAGGCTGAGAGAGAAGGATCACTTAAGGTGGGGCGGCTGTAATGTCCTGTTATTGAGCCTGTGAATAGCCAGTGTGTTGCAGCCTGGGCAACATAGTGAGACCTTATATTTATTTATTTTTAAAAATTATTTGTTTTTTATCTTCTAATGTTTTACTTATTCTCTCTCTCTTTCTCACTCTTTACTTTTCCTTAGCCTGTGATATCCCCAGTAGTGAGGCTCTATGAGACACACACACACACACACACACACACCAGTAGCATTTCCATATACTAAAGAAAATCATCTGAAAAACAAAACAAGAAAACAATCCTATAAAATCTACAAAATTAAAATACTTAGGAATAAATTTAACTAAGGAAGTGAAAGATCTCTATACTGAAAAGGATAAAACATTGATGAAAGAAACTGAAGATGATACAAATAAACAGAAATATATCCTATGTTCATGGACTGAAAGAATTGATATCATTAAAATGTCCATAGTAGGCTTGATGCCTGTTGCTCAACTGGCTAAGGCACCAGCCACATACACTGGAGCTGGCAGGTTCCAATCCAGCCCAGGCCTGCCAAACAACAATGACAACTACAACCCAAAAATAGACGGGCGTTGTGGCAGGCACCTGTAGTCCCAGTATTTGGGAGGCTGAGACAAGAGAATCGCTTAAGCCCAGGAGTCTGAAGTTGCTGTGAGCTGTGATGCCATGACACTCTACCCAGGGCAACAGCTTGAGGCTCCATCTCAAAAAAATGAAATAAAATAAAAATGTCCATAGTACCCAAAGTGATCTACAGATCTAATGCAATTTCTATTAAAATACCAGTGACATTTGTCACAGAAATAGTAAAAACATCCCTAAAATTTGTATGGAACAATAGCCAAAGTAATCTCTCTCTCTTTTTTTTTTTTTTTTGGAGACAGGGTTTTGCTCTGTTGCCTAGGGCTAGAGTACAGTGGCATCATCATAATTCACTGCAACCTCAAACTCCTGGGCTCAAGCAATCCTTTTTCCTCAGCCTCCTGAGTAGCTGGAACTACAGGCATGCACTAGTATGCCCAATCTTTCTTTTCTTTTCTTTTTTCTCTCTCTCTCTTTCTCTTTTTCCCTTTTTCCCTTCCTTCCCTTCCTTCTCTGTTTCCTTCCCTCCCTCCCTCTTTTCCCTCCCTCCCTCTTTTCCCTCTCTCCCTCCCTCCCTCCCTCCCTCCCTCCCTTCCTTCCTTCCTTTCCTTATTTTAAAACAGGCTCTTATTTTGTTGCTCAAACTGGTCTTAAACTCCTGGCCTCAGGGATACTCCCACCTCAGCCTCCCAAAGTGCTAGTATCACAGGCGTGAGCCATTAAATCTATCCCCCTCTCCATTTTTTTTTAAATTAAATCATACCTGTGTACATTAATGCAATGCAATCATAGGGTACAATGTGCTGGTTTTATATACATTTGAAATATTTTCATCAAACTGGTGAACATAGCCTTCATGGCATTTTCTTAGTTATTGTGTTAAGACATTTATATTCTACACTTAGTAAATTTCACATGTACCCTTGTAAGATGCACCGCAGGTGTGGTCGCACTGATTACCCTCCCCTCTCCATTTTTTTAAGAGAGGGTGTCACTGTGTTGTCTGAACTAGAGTTTAGTGGCATCATCATAGCTCACTGCAACCTCAAACTCCTGGGCTTAAATGATCCTCCTGTTTGAGTAGCTGGTACTATAGTTCCTTTAAGCGAGTCGTTGTGTGCTAGACTGACTGCTGAGTTTTAGGAACTGCAGGGATGAAAGAATAAATCTGAGGCAGAGAACACAGTTTATGATCTTTCATGGTTCTCAAACTTGCTTAAGGAAACTTAAGACATTTCATCATCCACCAACCAAACTGGCACATCCAAATGCCAGCAGGAAACCTTGTGTAGTTTTAGGTGGGATGGTCTCAATAAAACTATGTCCAGGGATCCTCTTTGCCTACAATTGAAAGGCAAATGTCCTTTACCACTTTTCTCATTAAATATTAGATTAGGCGGAAGGGAAACTGGAGTGGAGAAATAAGGGAGAGGGTAAACAAGATGAGATATTTGGATGGAAAACATGGATAGACAGACGGCACTAATAAGGAGAACAAACAAAGAGAGATGGGTGGTTAAGGCACAAAGATGAATGGCTTGGGTCTTCACATGAAGTGAATAATACATGGGTTGACTTTATGGAATTGTATTAACATTATACATGTATACTTTGTTTAGAGAATTACAGGAGTCTGTAGAAAGTTAAGCTATAATAAATAACATGTGGACAATAGAGACAGAGATAATGAGATAGGTCTGTACGAGCCTTCCACAACACGTCTGTCCTGTAATCTGTTGTTCACAGTAGGACTTTTGGTAAATATCTGTAGAATGTTATAAATAACACTAACCATGTCCCAAGAGCTTAGAGCTGTCAGAAACATGCCACCTTGGTTTCATTGTGGGTTAGTACTCCTCATGTTCACCTGGCCAGGAGATAGAAAAGTGTGTGGAGATGAAGAGGCAATAAATAATGAAGATGTTTCCTCTCAGCCAACTTCTCTTCCCTTCCTCAGCAGCCTTCTCAATGCCTCTTTCACTTCCTTGTTCCTTAGAGTGTAAATGAGAGGATTTACCATGGGCGTGACCACGGAGTAGAAGAGGGAAATAAATTTGCCTTGGTCCTGGTTGCTTTTCTTAGCTGGAAGCAGATACCCATAGATAGCTGAGCCATAGAAGAGGAACACTACCAGCAGGTGGGAGAGGCATGTGTTAAATGCCTTTTGCCGGCCCTCAGCAGAGCAGATCTTCAGTACTGCTTGAGTAATGTAGCAGTAGGAGAGCAGGATGATACTTAGTGGGACTGCAGTGAAGAAGGTACAGACACCATTAAGCACAGCCTCATTGAGGCTCGTGTCTCCACAGGCAAGCTTGATCATGGCAGGCACCTCACAGAGGAAGCTGTCCACCCTTTGGTGCCCACACAATGGGAGCTGCAGAGTGAATGTTGACTGGATCACAGAGTTGCCTAAGCCACCCAGCCAGGCAGTAGCAGCCAGAAGCCAGCAGAGCCGAGGATTCATAATGGTGGTATAATGCAGGGGCCGGCAAATTGCGACATAACGGTCAAATGCCATCACCACAAGCAGGATGCACTCAGTGGCCCCCAACCAAAGGAATACATAGAGTTGTGTCACACAGCCACCATAGCTAATAGTCTTTTCTGGTCCCCATAAATTGGTTAACATTTGGGGGACTGAGCTAGTAGTAAAGGCAAGGTCCAGGGATGAGAGGTTGCAGAGGAAGAAGTACATGGGTGTGTGGAGCCGGGCATCTAGGCGGGAAAGCAAGATGATGGTCGAGTTCCCAATTAGGGTCAGCAAGTAAGAAAAGAGGATGGCTATGAAAAAGATCATCTCTAGCTGTGGATGGTCAGGTACACCCATCAGAATGAAGCCCTCTGAGGAACTGCTGTTGGCCCCTTCCATCACTGGTTGCCTTCAGTCATTGAAAGAGCAACTGCTCTGTTCTGAGCAGACTGCTGGGAGAAAAGCAAGTAAAGAACAAGCTACTGGGGGTGTACCTGTATCAGGAAAGGTCTGCTAGTTCTCCGGGCTCCATAGTCAAGTACCAAGTTAATTTTATGACTGAAATCTTTTGCTGTAATCTCAAACTGCTGTCAGTTACCCAACAGGTGGAAAATTTTATTCCATTAGAATGCCAAATAGAAGCGAAAATGGAAGTGAAGGAAGTGCATTACGAAGACAGAACAAAAAGATGAGAGCGCTTCAGAACAATGGTTGCAACAGAATAGAAAGAGTTGACCATTAGATTTATGTATAAAAGTCTCTAAATATAAATTTCCCCAGCCAGAGTTTTGATGTGCTCAGAGAGGGCAGAAGCAGATACACGGTATTTTGAAATGCTCCTTAGAAGTTTCTGATAAATTTCCTCCCCTCTCTTCTACATCCTTCTCCTCTCAGGTAAAAACATCCTATAAAGAAAGATGAAGTTTGAGGGAAAATATTGTAAGTCTATAAGTTCATGGAAAGAAGGGCATGAGTGAATATATATATAGAAGACATGAGTGTGTGATTCACAAAATGGTAAATGGAGAACAAACAAAACTTTACATAAGCCCGAATCAGTTTACATGGAACAGGCAAAAGATATAAACAGGAGTTATCACAAAAGTGCTTTTGTGTTCACAATTATTAAGAGAAACTAGAAGATTTTAGAGAAGAGCCCTGCTCTTTTGAAGTATATTACCACTATGTCCATCTCTAAGCCATGGAATAATTCTTAACAATTTTTTTTTTCTTTTTTTAGAGACAGAGTCTCACTTCGTTGCCCTCGGTAGAGTGTAGTAGTATCACAGCTCACAGCAACCTCCAGCTCTTGGGCTTAAGCGATTCTCTTGTCTCAGCCTCTCAAGTAGCTGGGACTACAGGCGCCCGCCACAAGGCCGGCTATTTTTTGTTGCAGTTTGGCCAGGGCCGGTATATGTGGCCAGCGCCCTACTCACTGAGCCACAGGGGACAAAAAGTTATTTAAAAGTAGCTCTTGTTAATAATGGGCCAATTGTTATTACTTTTCCTTGGCCAGAATTTAGACCTTTCTGAAGATCATAAACCAAGGTCCTTCCCCTTTTTTGGACTAAAAAAATGCATAAAAAATACATTTGACAAAAAAAATGCATAAATTTGAGAAGAAAACACGTATATCTTAGGTCATCTGTTCTCATTTAGACACTGAAGATTAGGAGGGAATGCTGCCCCTCCCTCTGGAATATGATGTGTCCCATAGAAATCCCGGCTACTGCCCAAAGAGCAGGCTAGTGGAAGATGCTCCTCAAGAGAAGTGTTCAGGTATGTTTAGCTGGTTCTAGAATACTAGGCAGGGACCACTTGGCCATACCTCTTGGCTAAAGGCCCCAGAGACTATTCTTTTCATCAATATAAAGCAAAAATATTGGTGATCCCAACACTAAAATCCACTCAGGAATTGAGAAGAGAAATTTCTTCTAATTGTTTCTATCATCATTACTATCATCACCACTACTACTACCTCCAAGAAGTCAGGGCATAATTGTCTGTTTCTTTAGGTCATCAGTAGGGTCCCTCTACTAAGTCAGGGAGGGGATAAGGATTTCAGAGAATGTTTCAACACTCTTACCCTAATCTTATACTTGAAAAAGAGGTGGGTATTTACTGTTTTCATTTAGGATTTAAGAGAGATGAGGAACTGAGTCACCAGCTCATCTGAGTGATAATCAGCTCATCTTTCTGTTCAGGAATTCTTCCTGATACCCATTCACTGTCTCCTGCTAGTTCAAATGCATGTTCTCTTGTGTCCCTTTAGGAGAAAGAAGACAGACAGACAGACACTGGTTGTCTTTAGTGAATTGTTTGGTCTGGGGGGGGGGGGGACTAGTGGTTTGTGGTTGCTCAGTGGTGCCAGAATTCCTTTCAGGCCCTTCTCTGTGCCTACTGAGCATTTTTTTAGCCTAGGAATAAACCAACCAAAAATGGGAAAAGAGAGGTTATTCCTAGAGTGGAAAGCTGTTGACCCCAGCTGCTCAGAAAGTGCAGGGGGAAATATTGCACTAGCTAGATCTTTGGCCTGAGCTTAAAAAACTTCTGAAGCCACTGCAACTGTAACTTCAAATGTTCTGGTACTCAGTAACTCTGCTGCTCTTTGGGGGCTTTTTTCTCCATTAAAGGGTCTTTCCCTTTGGTTCCTAGTTCTTTTACAATCTGGGAATGTTAAATTAATACAGAAGTACTTGCACTTCAAGGAAAATCCTAGAGAAAGCAACACTGAATTCTCAGTCTTAGAAAGGGTATTCCATGTATAGAGCAATGTAGGTATGGAAGCACCACAGTGGAGCATCATCTGGGGACGGAAGGATTCTAGAAATCACTCACATGATGCATAAATGGCTCTTGCCTCTGCTTGCCTGTAAATTTTGTTTGAATCTTCAGGAGATTGAGAGAAGCATCTGAGATTTGCATTTTTTAATTTTTTTCTTGAGGCAGGGTCTTGCTCTGTCCTCTGGGATAGAGTACATCATTATAGCCCACTGCAATCTCAAACTTCTAGGCTAAAGCCATCCTCCCACCTTGGCCTCTTAGAGAGCTAGGATTATAGGCATGAGCCATTGCCAAGACTTGCTTCTAAAAGAGAATTCTAGATATTGTAATTGCTCACCTTTGCCCAGCTTCCTGCCCATTTTTCCCCATAAATTTCACAACTCTCAATTGGCCTCTTGTGGATTAGCCACAACAAATCTGTCATTTGGAGCTGGCATTCCCCTATTATGAACATTGTTCCTAGACTATTGGCACTCCCTGTGTATGGGTGCATAGTCTCAGAACTTGAGCCTTGCTCAATATGCTCCAAAAAAATGGAATTATCAAAAACATAAACAAACCAAATCTTGCATTCTTGGTCCTAGTACGGAAGTTTTTAAGTATGTGGTATATTTTATTTTAAAATATTTCATATGGGGGGAGGTGGTTGACAGCGATATTCCTAATAACTTAGTTTATGTGTGACTATCTTGAATATAATGTCTAAGTTAATATTTTCTTGCAGACTTAGTCAGAATTGGAGATAACTTGCCAATTTAGTCAGAATTGGAGATAACGGTTAATTGTGGCACTATGATAGGCAAAACTCACAAAGAAAATAGAAGATTGCTGTCTAGAAGGATGAAGTCTGAGTTAAAATACAATCAAAACCTCTTCAATCAGAAAGGTTTAAGGTATTAAACAAAATGAAAAGGGATTTCCCCCACTCCCACCTCAAGTCTTAAAATCCAAGAATTATCCTAAGAGGTCAGTTCAGGACCAATAAAAGAAAAAAAATTACTTAGTTAACTTATAGAAATTATTCACCTCAAGAGATACCACAGTTTAAAAATGTTAAAATTTAAGAAACATAATTTTAAGTGCATTATTAAGGTAATCTATGCTGTTTGGAGGGGACTTTTAACTTTTGACATTTGCACAAGGCTAAACAACCAAGCTCTCTTTAAGATGTGTTTTTTGCCAGGTGCAGTGGCCCATGCCTATAATCCCAGCACTTTGGGAGGCTGAGAAGGGAAGATCATTTGAGCTCACGATTTTGAGACTACCCTGAACAAGAGCAAGAGCAAGATTCCATCTCTACAAAAAATAGAAAAATCAGCCAACCATGTAGGCGAGAGCCTGTTGTCTGGTGCCTGTTTTCCCACGTACTTGGGAGGCTGAGACCAGAGAATCATGTGAGCTGAGGACTTGGAGGCTGCAGTGAGCTATGATGATGTCACTGCACTCTAGCCTGGGCCACAGACCAAAACCCTCTCTCAGAACAAAAGGTTTTCTGATTCTACTGTTGGAGAAAGAATCCTTACTGAATGGACCATGAGCCAGGCCCAGTGGCAGTATTAATGGCTATAAAATAGAAAAAAAAAAAAAAGACTAAATAAATAGTAGTACATCAAATAAGTACAAAAATTCAACATCACAAATAGAATGGAAAGGCTAGATAAGCATAAGTGTCCCAAGAACAGCTCTCAAGTTCATATCTCTCCGCAAGCTGTAGACAACTTGTAATGGGTGTTCCCAAAGAAAAACAATGACAAACGGGTGTTCTATGTACCGGCCAGGAAGCAAACTTTCTGCTGTGTGCTGCTCTAGCAATTCCTTATGAGGAAATCTTACCTGATATTTCCTGGCATTTAAAAAGGGATGTGAAGCACACAAGATTTTAGAGACAAGGGAGCAGGAGAAAACAGTTCCTATGCAAAGTGGCCAAGACCTTAGATTTTTAAAAAAAAGAAGTGTTAGGGCGGCTCCTGTGGCTCAGTGAGTAGGGCACCGGTCCCATATACCGAGGGTGGTGGGTTCAAACCCAGCCCCGGCCAAACTGCAACCAAAAAAGTAGCTGGGCGTTGTGGTGGGCGCCTGTAGTCCCAGCTGCTTGGGAGGCTGAGGCAGGAGAATGGCGGAAGCCCAAGAGCTGGAGGTTGCTGTGAGCTGTGACGTCACAGCACTCTACCAAGGGCGGTAAAGTGAGACTCTGTCTCTACCAAAAAAAAAAAAAAAAAAGAAGTGTTAAAGAGAGGATTTTTCCCTCCTTCCAATTAATGTCTTCACTATTATCATGGGACTTTAAAGATTCATGCTTGCTGAACAGGTGCTGTCCTTGTCTATGACAAGCAAAAATTTAAAAAAGGCTCATACTAAAAGCAGGAGGGATTATGATTGAACATTTTGAGATTTCAGCATGATAAAATACTGGGAAATTCCTCAGCAAGAGAAAAAGAAGGTGTGCTTAGAGATAGGCACCGACTATACTAGTTAAGATCCTTTTTTGCTTAGAGATCCTTCCTGTTCCCAGGACCGAATGATGCATGCAAAAGTGCTTTTGTTTGTTTGATTTGTTTCATTTTGTTTTGTTTGAGGTTATGAATTTCTGACCTTCTCTCTTGGACCATTGTAGACATTTTTTTTAAAGGGCTGTTAAAGTTGCTGTTTTAAAATTTCCCTTAATTGATGGGGCATACATTGGCATGAAGAGGTGTAAAGGTCATTAGAAATCAAGAAAGGGGAGGGGGCAGGAGGAAGGAGTAAAAACTTACCTGTCCAGTACAGTGAACACTATTCTGGTGATGGGCATCCTAAAAGCTCTGACTTAAGCATTACAAAAGGTATCCATGTAACAAAAACATTTTGTACCTCCTTAATATTTTGAAAATAAAAAAACCCTCCTTCTCTTTGCACTTTAAATGTTTCCTTCCTATCTCTTCTTCTTGCTGATAGGAAAGGTTACAGACCTCTATACAAATGGGCTTCCAGCTCTAATACCATGTCACCTCCAACCTTTCTCCAAAAACGCCTTTAAAAGGCCATTTAGCACTCTTCCTTTTCTTTCTCTTTTCCCCATATAAGCTTTTATATTTTTCCTATCTCTCCCCCCTCCCCCTTTTTCTCTCTCTTCTATACCCTGATTCTCCTGTAATAAGTCAAGAGACCAGCTTGGCGCCTGTAGCTCAGAGGCTAGGGCGCCAGCCACATACACCAAGGCTGGAGGGTGAACCCAGCCCCGGCCTGCCAAACAACAATGGCAACTACAACACAAAAATAGCCAGGCGTTGTGGCGGGCACCTGTAGTACCAGCTACCTGGGAAGAAGAGGCAAGAGAATCGCTTAAGCCCAAGAGTCTGAGGTTGCTGTGAGCTGTGATGTCACTGCACTCTACCGAGGGCGACATAGTGAAACTCTGTCTCAAAAAAAAAAAAAAAAAAAAAAAAAGTCAAGAGACCATTTATGGAAATATACCTTTGGCTGCGGATTCCTCCCCAAACCGTTGTGCTGTGGAGCTCAGTACGTCCAGGAGAGGGCAGGAGTGGTGTCCCGGAGGACGGTAACCCTGAGCGCTCCCCAGTTTATGGCTGGGGCTACAACTTTTAACCCTGGGGCTAATCCTCGCCTTTGGAGAACTAGGTTCGCTGCCAGGAAGCTTGGTTCGCTCCAGCTGGTTCTGCGGAGCCCAAAGGGAGTCTCTGCCTCCACACAGGCAATTAGCACAAGGCACCAGGGTGACCAGAACACAGGAAAAAGACTGTCCCTGAAGAATTGACTCAGTCTTTTATCAGAACTCCCTCCCCAAACACAGATTACTAACTGAACTAGTAATAAGAACTGCATTCCTTAAATAATTACTAACTATATAATTTTATTCTTTTCAAAGTACTAGGACTTTACGTAACTTAGTTCTTGTAACACTGTGCAGCAGAGCGGGCGGGTGGCCTGATCCCCATTTAGCAGAAGAGTAACTTGAGCAGGAAGTGATTTGGTGGCTTGGGAGGGGTCACCCAGGAGGGAGCCTCATGATAGCCTTTCTGCAGGCTTTCCTAAACAGAGAAGCTTCTTGTTTTGACTCATCATCCATGAAATATCATCTGTGAGCTTTTGTTCTTTTGGGGGGTGAAGGCAGGGAAGAGGAGTCCCCCAATCTCTGACCATAACAAATAATAAATCAGGGGCATGAAGCTTAGACAGTCATACCACACTGTGTGAAAAGCAATCATTTACAACCTCTACTAAATAAACATGTTAATGGCTTGGCGCCTGTAGCTCAAGCAGCTAAGGAGCCAGCCACATACACCAGGGCTGGCGAGTTCCAATCCAGTCCAGGCCTGCCAAACAACAATGACAACTACAACCAAAAAATAGTCAGGCATTGTGGTGGGTGCCTGTAGTCCCAGCTACTTGGGAGGCTGAGGCAAGAGAATCACTTAAGCCCAGGAGTTGGAGGTTACCGTGAGGTGTGATGCCAATGCACTCCACCCAGGGCGACAGCTTGAGGCTCTGTCTCTAAATAAATAAATAAATGCATTCAGAGGTGGCTAATAATCTGATCAGTCCATCAGATGTCATAGAAGATGAATTACTCTTAAAGTGCTTAGAAATTGTTCCATGTGCTAGTGAGGCACAGGGATGAGCAGGATACACCTGGTACCCAGTGAAGCTCCCCATCCTGTGGACCTGTCTCCAGCAAGTTTCCTGTGAGCATAAGTCTGCTTGCTGGCTTGGGCTGAGTACCAGACACTGCCCAGGAGTTTACAAACTTGATCACAAGAAAACAGATATCATTATTCCGGTTTCACAAGACAGGAACTGAGGCTGAAAGATATTAAGTAACTTGTCTGAAGGCAAATGGCTAGTAATCAACAGAGCCACTAAAACTGAACTTATTTGCACCCCCAAAAGTCCTTACTCATGAGAAATTGGAAAATCTCAATGTCTGTTAGTAGGAGAAATCAGTAAATTATGACACCTCTATGGATTACTGTGCATACTGACATCATTGGTCTCTGCAAGACATCTTTTATTTAGATATCATTGTATTTTATTTACGTTGTCCACTTTGGTTGCAGTCTCCACTCTTAACTCTCTGCACTCCCCCGTAGGCACCTACGCTGTATATTAGTGTTTGGATATATCTGTATCCTTATAAAATATATAGTGTTTTGTGTATGCACATGTTTTCAATTTATGTCAATGGTATTGTGCCATAGTTCTCCTTCTTTTTCTTATCTTTTAATGTTCTTTGAATAACTTTTTCACTTTTTTTTTTTTTTTTTTTTTTTTTTTTTGAGACAGAGTCTCACTTTTTTGCCCTTGGTAGAGTGCCATGGCATCATAGTTCAGTAACCTCAAACTCCTGGACTTAAGCTATTCATTTGCCTCAGCCTCCAGAGTAGCTGGGAATACAGCCACCAGCCACAATGCCAGTTTATTTTTTAGAGATGAGGTCTTGATCTTGCTTAGGCTGGTCTTGAACTTGTGAGCTCAAGCACCAACAATCAGACTCCCAGAGTGCTAAGATTACAGGCATGAGCCACTGCAACTTTTGTCACTTTGTTTTAACAAACATCTGTGCTTATTAGATGTGTATTTAGTGTTTCTAATACTAAATATGTATTTATTATATTTTATTTTCCATTTCATTAAGACTGAACATAGAGCTTGTCTTTAATTTCCAGCTACCAAAACAATACTGCAATGAATATATATACATATGGGTGTGCATGCATATATATTCCTTTAAGGTCTAGATCTGCCAGGTTCTGACACAGAAGAATGTCCTAGGCTGGGCAGTACCTGTGGCTCAAAGGAGTAGGGCGCTGGCCCCATATACTAGAGGTGGCAGGTTCAAACATGGCCCCGGCCAAAAACTGCAAAAAAAAAAACGAATGTCCTAGGCATATTTCTAAGTGATAAAGGACACTTAGAACAACATGCACCATATGATCTCATTTTTGAGAAAAAAACTATGTATATGTACAAATGCATACATGTATGCAGAGAGGAATGTCTGGAAGGAAAGAGAACAAGCAAGCAACTAATAGTAAGAGTGGAGATGTAGACTGGAAAAGATAGGGGAGGCCTTTCAATTTTTGCAAAATCTTTATGTGCGCTATTTGAATATCTTTTCCAAAATATTTCAAAATTTTTTTTTGCACTTTAGTTTTAGAGTAGTAAGTTTTGAAATTGGAAGAGAAATGGAGGGCAAAAACAGATCACTCTCTCAGAGAGCTCTGGGATAATTTGAAGAAAACCAATATTCGTCTTATAGGGATCTCTGAAAGTGACATGGCTTCACAAGGCACAGAGTTTCTTCTCCATGAGATTATGAAGGAGAACTTTCCAGACATGCCAAGAGATTCTGAAATTCAGATAGCAGACAGTTTCAGAACTCCAACTTGACTCACCCCAAATAAGACATCCCCCAGACACATCATAATCAATTTTACTAAAGTTAATATGAAGGAGAAAATTCTGAAAGCAGCCAGACAAAAGAAAACCATTACCTACAAGGGAAAGAATGTCAGAATAATCGCAGATCTATCTGCTGAAACCTTTCAAGCTAGAGGAGGATGGTCATTGACTTTTGATCTCCTAAAATAAAATAACTTTCAACCCAGGATGCTTTACCCAGCTAAACTGAGTTTCATTTATGAAACTCAGAAAAATTTGATCAAATTCCAACTTCCACAGTTGCAAAGTATTAAAAATGTCCACCGGATTCTTGAAAGGCTTATCAATATTCTCAATTAATGTGAATAGTTTAAATTTTCCTCTAAAGAGGCACAGGTTGGCTGACTGGATACAAAACTCAAGCCAGATATCTGCTGCATACAAGAATCGCATCTTACATTAAAAGACAAATATAGACTCATGGTGAAGGGATGGTCATCTATACGCCAGGCAAATGGAAAGCAAAAACAGGCATTGCAATCCTATTCGCAGACGGAATAGCCTTTAAACCAACTGAAATAAGGAAGGATAAGGATGGACACTTCATATTTGTTAAAGGTAATACTCAATATGATGAGATTTCAATTATTAATATTTATGCACCCAACCAGAACACACCTCATTTTATAAGAAAAACTCTAACACACATGAGCAACTTGATTTCCTCCAGTTCTATAGTAGTTGGAGATTTTAACACCCCTTTAGCAGTGCTGGATAGATCCTCCAAAAAAGAAGCTAAGCAAATAAATTTTAGATTTAAACTTCACCATTCAACATCTGGACGTAACATACATCTACAGAACATTTCATCCAAACAAAACTGAATATACATTTTTCTCATCAGCCCACAGAACATACTAGAAAATCGACCACATCCCAGGCCACTAATCTAACCTCAGCAAATTAAAAAAAAAACAAACAGAAATTATTCCTTGCATCTTCTCAGACCATCATGGAATAAAAGTTGAACTCAATAACAACAGGAACCTGCATACTCATACAAAAACATGGAAGCTAAACAACCTTATGCTGGTTAGATGGGTTATACATGAGATTAAGAAGGACATCACTAAATTTTTGGAACAAAACAACAATCAAGACATGAATTACTGGAACCTCTGGGATACTGCAAAGGCAGTCCTAAAAGGGAAATTTATAGCACTGCAAGCCTTCTTCAAGAAAACAAAAAGAGAAGAAGTGAATAACTTAATGGGACATCTCACGCAATTGGAGAAGGAAGAACACTCTAACCCCAAACCCAGCAGAAAAGAAATAACCAAAATCAGA